>JADLZN010002755.1:280000-451590 GCA_018155175.1 Sinocyclocheilus anophthalmus | reverse complement strand
CCGTGGTATGCTTAGATAAATAGATCTCAGGCATTTCTGTGTAAAATCAGAAGAGCTGTGAAATACATATCGGTTTTAAGGGCGAAATCAGAAATAAGTAACCAATTTTAAACATATCACAATATGTTCGCCCACACACATATAATCTGATGACTGTATAAAAAAGATTTAAATAACATGACCAAAAAATTAATTGAAAATAAAACAGTAAATAAAGGAATGGTTTAAAATATAAATCCCTTACATTTTCCAAAAAGAGCCGGAGCACATCTTTATTTCAAACATACCTCAAATGAGTGCTCACAAAAATGTGCTTATTGAGTTTACAAATAATCCTGCTTGGAGTCACTCATGTCTCTCATCACGGAAATTGGAAAAAGTACTCATCTCCCCCCCCTCTCTCTCACACACAGGCATTCTGATAAATGAAAAAAATGTTAGCTATAGTCAGGGCTATGTGAAAATAATGTTCACTTTTACATAAAAGCATGAAACTTGGTACATTGTATAGTTTGGGACCTCACCATTTTCGGAATGGAGCCCTGCAAAAAACCTTGTGGTGCCCATGGCGACCATTTACTTTCCGCAACCAAAAAGTATGGATTTGTGTCATAGCTCCCTGAACCAAACATAACAAAACAGAAAAGGTGTGTCTACCCCTCATGTTTTGATGGTCACGGCATTACAATGATACCCATTACAAAAACAGAAACGTTCGGTTAAGGAGTTAATGGTGAATCAGCAATGTGAGAAAGGAAGCAAGGGTGGGGGGGGGAAATCGATACAGTATAGTATCGCGATAATTTCCGCGGCAATACTGTATCGATACACAGACACCAAGTATCGATCTTTTATTATATTTTTATTTGACGTAGATTTATTTGGTAGAATAATCAAATCAATTTCTTTACAATCCACTAGAGATGGTGGTGTTGAGTTTTATTTGGTGAGGTCAGTGGGTCAACAAAAAGCTCAGCATGCAGTAAGTTAGTAGCATCACAGAAAGTTATCAGGAAAGCCCCGTCCGCGTTTAAATCTGATGTATGGACTTACTTCGGATTTGTATACAAGGAGGGGATGTAAGTAGGGATGCACCGAAAACATAGGCTACATATAATAATAATAATAATAAATATGGCGCACCGCGTCGTGCCGTCGGGGCCGTCCCCAGTGGCAGTGTTCAGCGGCATATTTCACTTCGTAGGCACTACCGGTTGTGCTCGCTCAATATTCAGAGCTAGAATGTGCGTTCCGCTTGTGTACCATCATGTTCATCGGAAAAAGCAAAGTTCACTCAATAACGAGCTGACAGGAAATTTCTATGCAGTATAGGCCTACTTGTTCCGGTTTGCAGTAGCTCTACTGTGCTGTAACATGGTGTAGGCTATTTCAGCTGTACTGGGCAACGCTGCTAAATAATGCTACCTTCAGTGACGCTATATGCTCTGCTATGCTATGCTCATATGCTCTGATAATAATAGCTTTGTAGGACTATACTGTAACGGTGGTGGCCGCCCTAGCATAGATAAGCTCTATTAAAGAAAATGTTTGGGCGCCAGTCAGGTTTAATCCTGGCAAAATTTTAATTAACCCAGGATAGCAAACTAAAACACCACCTGTTACAGCATTAAATCACATAGACAGTCAAAAAATAATACTGTTCAAAGGGAAGATTTATTCCACATTGTCCATGAGAGGAAAAAACTTGTTTGATAGGTAAAAAAAAGCAAGCAAAAAAAACAGTTCAGCACTTTGGTTCAATTTCAAGTTTGAAATCCGTGCAAGGTTGCGTCACGCTAATTCAAGTTCCCAACACAGGCAGATTAGCGTTACAATCATAAAGTGTCCATTAGAAAAAAGAAAAAAATAAACATAAACATTTTGTCATTGCACTAGTTAAAGAAAAAAAACATTCAACAATTAGGTAAGCCAAAAACCATTAACCAACTATGGAAATTACAAAAGCACATCGAACATGGCGGAAAGTGAATGTTGTGCGAGTGTCGTGCGGTTGTGTAGTATTTGAGATGAAGGAGTGGTGGTAAGGGCGGTTAGAAGAACTGACCAAGTTTGCAGTCATGAAGGAACTGGAGAGTAGTGCGGGTTTTGTCAGATAACGGACGGTGGATGGGAGCAGTTGTCACTGTCTCCAGAACCGCTTTACCAATGCAGACGATCTTGCCGTGGCCTGCACCCGATTAAAAGTAACGTGAAACTCGCGACGCACACAGACATCGATCACAAGAAGTAACAGTTCGACAAGCGGCAGTTCTTTCCACTTCGCAAAAAAAGATTGCCCCGGTTGCAGGATTTTCCGACATTGCCCAATAATGTTATTTGGATAATTAGTAAAACAACAACAACAACAACAACTTATATCTGATTCTGTTACATAGAAGTGAATAAAAATAATATATTGCCCAGTCTTTCTCTTTTATAATTCTCCCTCTGCAGTAGTCCTGACCAATAGTCTGCACTCTAAGCCGTTTAACTTGTACCGTGGAACTCAACAGGGCTGTCCGCTAAGCCCATTATTGTTTGCTCTAGCTATCGAGCCTTTAGCGATCGCTCTACGCGAGAGTCGTCAGATTACTGGAATTACCCGCGAGGAGGCCGAGCACAAGTTAACTCTATATGCAGACGATCTACTGCTTTTTATCTCTAATCCACATACCTCTCTACCTGCAGCTCTATCTTTGCTTAAGAATTTTGGTCTGTTTTCTGGTTACATGCTTAATCTGCACAAGAGTGAATTTTTTCCTATTAACAAGGTAGATGCGCAATTAAAGTACTCTAACATACCACTGAAAATAGTCAAAAATAAGTTCTCTTATCTTGGGGTCTGTATCACTCGCCATCATAAGCATCTTTTTAAACATAATTTTGGCTTACTACATGAAAGGATTAAGAAAGATCTTTCTAAATGGTCCCCTTTAAAGATCTCTCTCATTGGGTGCATTAATTCCGTTAAGATGGTGGTGCTCCCTAAATTTCTTTATCTTTTTCAATGTTTACCTTTATTTATTCCCCTTTTTTAAATCTTTGAACTCTGTTATTTCTACATTTATTTGGAATGGTAAGCACCCCCGCCTGCGTAAAGCATACCTTCAGAGGTCTAGATGCAATGGCGGTATGTCCTTACCAAACTTTAAGTTTTACTACTGGGCAGCTAACATACTAAATTTACTGTATTGGTGGCATTATCACCTCTTTCCCAATAGACCATCTTGGGTGGACATGGAAATAAATGCTCACAAGAAAATTTCCCTTCCAGCACTTCTTGCAACTAAATTACAATTAATTTCTTACACTCCGGTTGATTGCCCAGTGGTGAAACACTCGTTGAGGATTTGGACCCAATTCAGGAAATCATTTGGTTTTCAGGATCCTTCTCTCCTTAGCCCTGTTGCCCATAATCACCTTTTTTTGCCTTCAATGCAGGACGGATCATTTAAGAGTTGGTCCGACAAGGGGATAAAATGTTTCAAGGATTTATTTATTGATAATATATTTGCTTCTTTTGAACAGTTAACATTACGTTTTGGTCTTACTAAGCCAGATTTCTTTAGAGTTTTGCAAATAAGGCATTATGTTAAGTCACTTGTATCAGACTTTCCAATGATGCCTTCTGAAAATCCTTTGGATAATTTATTTTCATGTAACATATTAGCCAAGGGTTCAATTTCCATTATTTATAATTTAATGACCAATCTGGCATCTTCCTCTCTTAATAACATTAAGAGAGCTTGGGAGGAAGACCTTGACAGACCACTTTCTGAAGACACATGGAACGGTGTTCTTAAGCAGGTCCATGCATCGTCAATGTGTGCTCGGCATTCACTTATACAGTTCAAAGTAGTACACAGAGCACATATATCCAAAGTTAAACTAGCTCAAATGTTTCCTGGTACTAGCCCCATATGCAATAGATGTAAATGTGATGAAGGATCACTAATTCACATGTTCTGGACATGCCCCAAATTAGAGCATTTCTGGCGATCGATATTTCACACCCTTTCAGAGGTTCTTAAGCACAGTTTAGAGCCAGAACCTCTGGTGGCATTATTTGGAGTAGCTCCAGAGGAGTCATGGCTGTCAGCATCTATGTGTAAAGTTCTTGCTTTCTCCTCCTTGTTGGCACGTAGAGCAATACTATTAAAATGGAAAGATCCCTTCCCACCCACCCATACGCAATGGATTAGAGATGATGTCTTGTCTCTGCCTTGAAAAAATTAGGTATTCACTAAAAGGGTCAGAAAAACAATTTTTTAAGATGTGGCACCCTTTTATTGACTATGTTGATAAGTCTGTTTGATTTTTTTCTTTTTGTAATGTATTTTATTTATTATTATTCCCCCTTTTTTTGTTTGTTTTTTTCTCTCCTGCGGAGGGTATGTGCATGTATCTCTTTCAATATATGGTTGGAGGTTGATTTATGTTGGCATGTGTATATATATATATGTGCTCGGTTCTTCTACTTACAATTCCAGTCTGAATTAATGGACAGTATGGATGCTACTCTTGTTTGATGGTGAGGGTCGGGGGATTGTTGTATGTGATTTAGAATGTAAATATAAATGAAAAAAACTTTGAAAGAAAAATAATATATTGATATTTAATACTAAGGTAACACTTTTCAATAAGGTTCCAATAGTTAATGTAAGTTAATGTATTAACTAACATAAAGAAACAATGAACAATACATTTATTACAGATTATTGATCTCTTCGTAATTGTTAGTAATGAGAAATACCGTTATCACTTTAGTTCATGTTAATTACAGAGGGATTAATGTTAAACAAGCCACATGTTGATTTATAATGCATTAGTAACGTTAAATTAACATGAACTAGATTGTAAATGCTTGAAGAACTATTGTTATTCTTAGTCATTAACTAATGTTAACTAATGAATTTTATTGTAAAGTGTTACCAATATTAAATTCTGTCCAGTTTTATTGTGTTACTTTCAGTAAAAGTGTGGTTATTTTATTGGCTTGTTTTTTTTTTTTAATTCAGTATAATTAAAATTGAGTTCAATTAAAAACTCTTACAAAATTACTTTATAATATTTAATTAAAATAATAAATATTTTCGGTTTCAGTTTTCGGCCAAGTGCATCCAGAATTTTCGGCTTCCGTTTCGGCCCACAATTTTCATTTTCGGTGCATCCCTAGATGTAAGACTACATTTTTATTTATTTTAAATTTAACATTAATTTACAGTGGGGGCAAAAAAAGTATTTAGTCAGCCACCAATGTGCAAGTTCTCCCACTTAAAAAGATGAGAGGCTTGTAATTTTCATCATAGGTATATCTCAACTATGAGAGACTAAATGAGAAAACAAAATCCAGAAAATCACATTTTAGGATTTTTAAATAATTAATTGGTAAATTCCTCAGTAAAAAAAGTACTTAGTCACCTACAAACAAGCAAGATTTATGGCCCTCACAGACCTGTAACTTCTTCTTTAAGAGGCTGCTCTGTCCTCCACTGGTTACCTGTATTAATGGCTTCTGTTTGAACTCGTTATCAGTATAAATGACATCTGTCCACAACCTCAAACAGTTACACTCCAAACTCCACCATGTCCAAGAACAAAGAGCTGTCAAAGGACACCAGAAACCAAATTGTAGACCTGCACCAGGCTGGGAAAACTGAATCTGCAATAGGTAAGCAGCTAGGTGTGAAGAAATCAACTGTGGGAGCAAATATTAGAAAATGGAAGACATACAAGAACACTGATAATCTCCCTCGATCTGGGGCCCCACGCAAGATCTCACCCCGGGGGGTCAAAATGATCAAAAGAACTGTGAGCAAAAATCCCAGAACCACACGGGGGGAACCTAGTGAATGACCTGCAGAGAGCTAACAGAGAAAGTAACAAAGGCTACCATCAGTAAAACACTGCGCCGCCAGGGACTCAAATCATGCAGTGCAAGACGTGTCCCCCTGCTTAAGCCAGTACATGTACAGGCCCATCTGAAGTTTGCTAGAGACCATTTAGATGATCCAGAAGAGGATTGGGAGAAAGTCATATGAAACCAAAATATAACTTTTTGGTAAAAACTCAACTTGTAGCTGTTTCGGAGGAGGAAAAGAATGCTGAGTTGGCTCCAAAAGAACACCATACCCTACTGCTGAAGCATGGGGGTGGAAACATTCATGCTTTGGGGCTGTTTTTCTGCAAAGGGACCAAGACGACTAATCCGTGTAAACGAAAGAATGAATGAAGCCATGTATCGTGAGATTTTGAGTGAAAAACTCCTTCAATCAGCAAGGGCATTGAAGATGAAACGTGGCTGGTCTTTCAGCATGACAATGATCCCAAACACACCGCCCCCGGGCAACGAAGGAGTGGCTTCGTAAAAAGCATTTCAAGGTCCTGGAGTGGCCAAGCCAGTCTCCAGATCTCAACCCCATAGAAAAATCTTTGGAGGGAGTTGAAAATCCAGGTTGCCCAGCGACAGCCCCAAAACATTCCTGCTCTAGAGGAGATCTGCATGGAGGAAGGGGCCAAAATACCAGCAACAGTGTGTGAAAAACCTTGTGAAGATTACAGAAACGTTTGACCTCTGTCATTGCCAACAAAGGGTATATAACAAAGTATCGAGATGAAATTTTGTAATTGACCAAATACATATTTTCCACCATAATTTGCAAATAAAATCCTACAATCCTACAATGTGATTTTCTGGATATTTTCTCATTTTGTCTCTCATAGTTGAGGTATACCTATGATGAAAATTACAGGCCTATCATCTTTTTAAGTGGGAGAACTTGACAATTGGTGGCTGACTAAATACTTTTTTGACCCACTGTACTTTCCAAATGCCCAATTGCTGGAGGGTCTGCACAACTTTAGTACAATTTCAAGTTGCACTGTTCAAAATACCTGTAGTTGCACAGCAGTGCATACCTGTTTACATTAAGGTGGACTAGATTAGGCTGTAATACAAATAGTTGAGTTTGCCAGGTGCATACAACATTTATGACAGGTTTTCATGAAAGTGTTCAGTTTGAATCACTGTTCGTGGTCAGTTTGTCTGCTTGACAATCCCATTTTGCACTGCAGCAATAAAATTGAAGTGAGATAAACTGAGAAATGTTTATTTTATTTAAAACAGATGTTGTCAAAGTTTTCCGTTGGGGACATAATTTGAAGTTGGAAAAAGCTAATAAATTGCAATATAATCGCAATAATATTGTATCGTGACAAGTATCGTGATATCGTATCGTGAGCCCTCTGGTGATTCCCACCCCTAGAAATCACAGTATCTGAGCATCATAGCATTTACAAAAGTCCATAATGCTATTGTGTTTCTTTCTTTGATAATTAATAATATTTTTTCAATAATCATGAAAGATTGTTGTTCAACGAATACTATCATCATATTTCAGAGATATAAAAATCCTCTTCAGTAAGTGTATTTTTCCTTACCTCTCAGGCGGAGTCAGGTAAGCGGTAGTGTGTTTCCAATAAATTTTTCTTCTCTCTCGACAACGCTCTAACATCACACACAGACGGCAACGCAATCAGGTGAACAGTTAGTGGTTAATTCAGTGACTTTATGAGAAGGATTACAGTGATATCTCAGAAGATGCAGAATGAAATTTCAATCATATTTCATGTAAACTTAATTTACAATCACCCTCTGGGTCAGAGTTGTCTATTATGTTGGTGTCCACAAGGGGGAAGCCAGAGTCCTGCATGCAGGTGAATCACTAATATTTGATGTAACGGGTGGAATAATATTTATGTGTAGGGTTTGGTGTGGGTGCGGGCCGGACGGTGACAAGCACAGGCGGGTTGCGGGTCCAATAACCAAGACTATTTAGACTCTGTCCAGTACACGTTGAGCAATGTAGCCAATCGCGCTGCCACTAATTGACAGCTGTGGTGATTATATTATTAAAGGGAGCACTCTTTGCTTGCTTTCTGTATTTAATCTATTCACAAATTGAATAAAAGTTTTAATAAATGAGTTTTGTCTATCTCATGTAGGAGATTTATGCAGGTGCGGTCGGGTCCACGTTTTTTAGGTCAGGGGGTGGTAATCCGGGATTAAATTAGTGTTGCGTCAGAATAACGTGTTTTTTTTTTTTTTTTTTTTTTCGGGGTGATCTGCCCTAATTACTGCAATTGTGGGAAGATTAATTTCACTGAGCCACGGAAAGTGTGAATGAAAATGCCTCTCTGGTGTTAACCACAAGCAGCGCTTTACTTACCAGATCTCAGGCTTCTGAAGGGGCTGGTAGATTCATAGAGTGAGTAGAAGTAGGAGGGTGATGAGCCTGTGGCTGGTTGTATGCAAACATCAACTGTCTTGCACTTGGAGGCCGAGCTGCAACCGGTAGTCCAGTGCAGGCGAGATATAAGGAGGTAGTGAAGTGGGCCATTTGGGTTCCTGGAGAGTAGTAATGCCCCACTGCATTCTGAACATTTGTCGAGGTTTTGATTGTGCATGATGGAAGTCCCAGCTAGAAGGAGCATGCAATAGTCTAGCCTAGAAAATGACCACGGGACCTGGGGGAAAAGAAGTTGTGCAGATGCTCGTTGGAAGGGACCGGATCTCCCGCTGTTGTGCAATGCAAACCTGCATGGATCGACGTTGTATTTACAATATGTCTTTGGAAGTCAGCTGGTCACCAAGAATAATTTTGATGATGAACTCATGCTGTAGCAGTCGAGGGGAGGGAAAACAAGATAATCAGGCCACGGTGCCCCAGTACCCGTGTATTTTTAGTTTTTCCTTCTTCCGTTTTTAAAAAAAATCTCCGTCCACATGAAAACATGCTATGAAGCACTGTGAGAAGAGCTGTGAAGCACTGTCAAGAGCATGCCAAACAAACAGGTGGCGATATAATCTCAACCGCAAAGCCATGTTGGCCAATCAGAAGCCAGAAAAAGTTTCCAGTAGGCGGAGATAACATCACATGCTCTGACGTCACAAGCCAAAAACTCTGGTTTCGCTGTCTACACGATAACACTGTAACCGGAGTTTTTGTAAATCTTCACCCTGGCAGGCGTTTTAAAAAATGTTCAGTTGAACTGGTGCTGCGTTTGCATGTGGAAGAAAGGCCAAACCGCATAGAAAAAGCTGCGGTCTTAAAAATAACGAGTAGTGTGACAGGGCCGTCTGTCTTTGCAGGTTGAGCTGCAGGTGATGTTGCTTCATCCATGCCGCAATGTTTGCCAGGCAGCCTGAGATCCGTGCAGCAAATATTGACCTGTCGGGTTGACAACTGGGAATGAATGATCGAAGCTGTGTGTCATTGCCAAATTTAAGCAAGGTAGTGAGAACAAGAAACCATGTGCCTGTATGATGGGTCCCAGTGATGTAGTGTATATGGATTGATTCTGTTTGAATTTGTAAATTCATATTTGGTTTGTGGGGACACTCCATATAGGTGTAATGAATTAAATTTTTTTACTGTACAAACTGTACACCTACCCCTCACACACAAAAAAAACTGCATATGATTCCATTTTAATTAAATACTGTTTGCAGGCGATCTTAATTATGAGGACTCTCCCATTTATCAAACATTTTAAACAAGTATTTTAAACAGAATTTTTTATTTTATTATTGTTATTACTATTATTTATTTTTTCACTAACCACGCATAAACATTACTTTCTCAAAAACACAATCATGTACATAAATGCTCTCACATATCTTGTAGCCCAGTTTGTTCTGACTACCTTCATAATCAGACTTAGCCATTAATCCTTTTTAAGCTACTGAACACACCACAACCTGTCCGAGCTGTCCGCACTTCTCCCGCGGTTCCAAACTCACCTTAGGACCCCAGCGGACTTATTTCAACAGCAACATTATCTTTTGTAAAGGAAGATGGTAATAAATAATCATAAATATATAGTGAAAGCATGTTACTAAAGCAATGATTCAGCATTATTTTATGTATAAGTTATTGATGTTATAAATCATGTTTATAAAGCAAATCATTTATCATAAATTTTCAAACACATTTTCAACATTTAAGTTTATGAACTATTCAAACCACTCTTTCTTTTAAAGATGTAATTAATAACATGTAATTATATTATAAAAAAACCCCCTACTGTATAAAACAAAAATTTGAGATGTTTAGGTCACAATAAATAGCAAAATGATACTATGCCCGAAATTTTTCAAAGCGATTAGAGGTAGACCTTTACGCAGCGACGTCCAACATGGAGAAATGTCCCCAAATAAAAACAAAACAAAATAAAATAAAAATGTTTAAGTTGAAATATAGACAAAACTCGAAGGTCCTCCAGGGTTAATCACCATTATGAAATGCTTCAGACCCACTCAGAGGCGGGAGGAGTCTCTGCGGTCCATTACAGTGCATGTGTCAAGTTTCTGGAGTGACGTCTTCATCTTATAAAATGTGTTGGTATTAAAGCATAATCTTAAGAGTGTAAATAAGATATTTCAAAATTAAAAGATTGTTTAGATACAATTTTAAAAGATTTACATAATATTTTACTTATTTGCATGCAAATGTAACCTAAATTATGATTTTTTTATTCAGCAGTGCCTGTTCAAAACTTCATTTTAAAGGAAACTTGTACTTAGTTTATTTTATTTCAAAACATATTCCTGCTTAAAAGGCTAAATAAAAAGTGTCCATATCTTAGAGTCCTATGGAGAGCCTACACTATCTGACATCCTGTTTCTGCTAAGATCTAGTTCTATACTTATTGTTCTATATCAGACTTTTCTGAACGCTCTTTATCAGTGTGATTAAATATCTGGGTGAAACATACCCTTCGCTGAACATATACTTTCGGTTATCTACTCGAAAATGTATGTAGACAGACCATGTAACCGCTTGTCTGCTTGGTCTTCGAAGATGGCATTTATTACTTTAGCAGTAATCTACCCCATAATGTTTGTTTAAACAGCAACTTGTCTGGGACAAAAGGCTGGTACAGAGAAAAGACATTCTTTGGATACCCACTGACTTTTTGGAGTCATAAACTGTGCTTGAATGAAAGAACACGTGTGAGGGATTTCTGGGGCCCACAGGCGCTCCTGAGAATATTTGATTGTGCTTAAAAAGCACAGATCATGCTAAATGAAATAGCGTACACCACACCAGACTCCTGATGTCCTGCAGTAGAAAATACCTATAGTACGTTGTTAAAACCTACATACAATGTTTTCCTTTTAAGGTGGCTCGTGTTTCACATATATGACTTTACTTTTCTTATTTTTTTATAAAGATTCAATTAATTCCTAGTAAATATGAGGCCAAAACATATTACAAAAGAAATCATGTTGACAAATGTGGTTGTTGCAGTGTTTTTAAAATGTGATTATTTTAAAAAACAAAATCCAAACAGATCAAACCACACATACACACACACACACACACACAATGATGTCATTCAGGAAGGTCAGCAGTTCAGATTGGCATATGTAAGTTAGTTTTCAAACTTTTTCCCAAAATCAAGTGTTGTATTGTACATTTGTATTAATCGGATCTACTTAATTTTGCAAAACTTAAGCGCAAAACCCCTATCTAACTCAAGAGGCCAAACCACTAAGAAAATTATCATATGAACACAGAAAACCCACTCGTGATCATTTGGGTATATTTTTGTAAACGTTGTTTTAAATGACTTTTTTTCTTTCATAACTACATCTAGACCTCTTGTTCAGATAGCTGATGATGTTGTTCAAATTTATTTATTTTTCATACTTGTTTCTTTCAACATTTCCGCTTGACATTAAAGTGTAGGACTGCGTGTACTTCTCATCGGTCATAAGCATAAGTATCTACCACGTGCTAAATTCTTTTGGCAGATTTGCTAGAGGGACTATGGCACGCCTTGTTGTAATGTGATTGCAATTAAGTACCATAACATTATACCACATCCCCCTTTGAAAAGGCTATAGACATAGTCTTTTATACAAGGACAATATGTAGCACGCACAAGCACAAATTGTATCAGTTATCAACAGGCTGCTAATACTGAAATCCTCTCTTCTAAACTATTGTTAATGTTGATATTGATGGCCACCCCCTCACTAGCTGATGGCGCTGTATACCTTTTTCATTGTTGTTGTACAGTTTTTAGATGAAGACTATTCTCTGAGTTTGGTCAAACATGCGGCGAGTGCTTGCAGGAAAACATGAACAAATACAGTATAAGATAATTAAATGAAAGTCAAGAGAGTGTTTAAATTGAGATTGTGAGGGTAACTTTAGAAGCTAGTTTTATGTACTGTTACAAAGCGGGGACACGAGACACAAGGCCTCAATCTTACTATTTCTTTGTTACATGTACATCTATTTCATTTAGAGCACATAAAGTTACACATTGCAAGTTGAAGATGGTGTGGAAACACTATTTTCTTTGTGCGCGTCTCTAAACACGACTTTAATAAATCTCAGTTGTTTTAAGCAAAAGCAATGATTCAGTCCGTTTTATTCAGACTTTGTGTTTTAGGCAACTGCCTTTTAGTTTTGTTCCAGGAAACAGATACAGCTGTAACCGCGCGTTGTCATGTCTGGCTGTTCTTTAAGAAAACATGCGGCCAGCAGTTTTTTAACGTCTCTCAATTCTCTTAATTTTTCACGTTTGTAAATGTTTGTTTAGCTTAAATATTAGATTTTAGTCAGTTACAAAAGTGTCAGGCATGAAGCTTATATGTATTTTTAAATAATCATAATAAAGTCACAGGTTTCCGGTAGTGGGGCGAACACTTGACAGAGTGTTACTCAAACAGTCCTCTGTGTTATCTTTTAATAAATATTCCATTGGATGTCACTAAGACAAATTCTGTAACAGCGTTTCATAAATATGTTGATATGTATGTAAACGTACAAATCTTTATAGTGACAATAAGAACAATATAGCCTAACAACACAAACACAAATGCTTGTTCTAAGTATTTCACGCACCAGGCTTATTCCTGGTAAGTATACCTAAAATTGCTAGATATCTTGACTTTATCCTCGTGTTTAACGGCGCTACTGCGCTAGGCCTCGTCACGCCATTGTGGGATATAAATCGCAAAGTTTTTCATAGGGTTACACTTTGAAACAAGAACGATTTTATACGTCTCCATGACTTTGCTCGTTTTTCTGTTTGAATTTGTTTCCCATCTAATGGTAATTGTTAGGTCTTACGCTTTGTTTCCTAGTTTTTTTGCTGTCATGTTAACGAGCTCTTTGTTCATATACCACAATATTTCTGTGAATTTACTTGATTTAATAAAAAATTTGCTTTAAACCGCTGTCTTCATTCGAGACATTTACGTTATATTAGTAATACTATCCTAGTTTATATCAGATATAAGATACAAGATCGTTTCTTAATTATTTTCCGTTTACACTCGTACATTCTATTAGGTCTACTCATTTTCTTTATATTAAATTGATTAAAAAAATAAGATAAAAGTTTGGTATAAAAGTTAAATCTTTTAAATGACCGAGTTACTGTAATCGTTAACCAAAATTATTGTTAGGTGAGAACTGTGCATTTTTTACGGCTTCCTGACAAGCAACAGGGTGTGAGGACAGGGCCGATCGGTAAAACCAACAACGCCCGTCCTCATAAACTCTGTAGTCATCGCGTACTTTCCTAGATCTGCAAACCATACCGGTTGGATACAATACATGTTGCAACGTTTGATCAAAACGTTATCTACACGGACCGACAGAATCGGCTTCAACAATCCAATTTGTCTGAGCCTGACGTACTCTTCAATTTTTCAATTAATAAGGCTTCGACGGATCTGAACCATAAACCAGAAATTGAAACTGAAATTGCACAAGACCTGGACCATCGTGGATTAAAACAGTCAATCCAGATTTTAGGAAACGGCGACAACATTATCGATTGAGAGTTTACATCTTGGAACAAATTCTGAAAAGGATGTCTGACACTAAGCAAAAATTGAAGGAGTGTGACTGGAATTCTGGCTCTGCTGCGGATGAGCAAGTGGAGTGCGACTGCGCCGCGGGAAAAACGTGCCTCTATGTTAAACCAATGTTACAGAAACCAAATGATTGATCTTATGCGTAAGATCATTAACGATGCGTCCGATCCTAATCATGATTGTCCCGAGCGTGTAAAAAACTTTAAGAATGAAATGGACTTTGTAAGAAGCCTGAAAAATAATCCATGGCCCAATTTGACAAGCATGTTTATCACCAGCAAAGAGCCAATCTGTGTAACTACCAGAAAAATTCTGGATGTGATGTCTGAATGTAGCAATGAGATGTACGTCAACGAGGTTCTCTGTCTGTGTACGTGTGTAACGGATTTATGTGTGACGCTTGTTTCAAAATATTATGGTTCCATGATATGTGACATTATTGAGAGGCTAGTCAATTTCATACTAGATCAAAACATGATGGCCTGAAGAGATTTTCTTTTCTGGCTAGACCACTGTTTGTAACGGCAATTTGATCATTTTCTTCAAATAATAAAAGGTAAATACAATTTTGAATCACTTGTTATTCTTTTCTCAGAGTTAAATTTTGGGATTTTGTGTACGCCTTTATCCAAAGCGACTCACAACTGAGCAATTAAAAATTTTAATCAATTTAATAAAAAGAAAACGAGCGGACAGAATAGTGTAGACGGAAGGGAATTATTAAGAAACCATCTAGTATCTTATATAAACTAGGATACTATAACGTAAATGTCTCGAATGAAGACGGCGGTTGAAAGCAATATTTTATTTAATCAAGCAAATTCACAGAAATATTGACATATATGAACAAAGAGCTCGTTAACATGACAGCAAAAAACTAGGAAACAAAGCGTAAGACCTAACAATTACCATTAGATGGGAAACAAATTCAAACAGAAAAAACTAGCAAAGTCATGGAGACATATAAAATTGTTCTTGTTTCAAAGTGTAACCCTATGAAAAACGTTGCGATTTATATCCCACAACGGCGAGACGAGGCCTAGCGCAGTAGAGGATAAAGTCAAGATATCTAGCAATTTTAGGTATACTTACCAGGAATAAGCCTGGTGGTGAAAGATTAGAGATTAAAAACCATTTGTGTTTGTGTTGTTAGGCCATATTGTTCTTATTGTCTCTATAAAGATCTGTACATTTACATTCATTTATGAACGCTGTTACAGAATTTGTTTTAGTGAGATTCAATGGAATATTTTATTAAAAGATAACGCCGAGGACTGCTTGAGTAACACTGTCAAGTGTTCGCACAACTATCGGAAACCTGTAACTTTATTATAATTATTTAAAAATACATACAAGCTTCATGCCTGACACTTTTGTAACTGACTAAAACTAATATTTAAGCTAAACAAACATTTAAAATTAAGAGAATTAAGAGGTTTAAAAAAACTGCTGGCCACATGTTTTCCTAAAGAAGAACAGCCAGACATGACAACGCGCGGTTACAGCTGTACCTGTTTTCTGGAACAAAACTAAAAGGTGGTCGCCTAAAACACAAAGACTGAATAAAATGGGCTGAATCATCGCTTTTGCTTAAAACAACTGTGATTTATTAAAGTCGTGTTTAGAGATGCGTACAAAGAAAATTGTTTTTCCACACCATCTTCAACTTGTAATGTGTAACTTTATGCGCTCTAAATGAAATAGATGTACATGTAACAGAGAAACAGTAAGATTGAGGCCTTGTGTCGCGTGGCCGCTTTGTAGACATCACAATCTCAATTTAAACACTCTCTTGACTTTCATTTAATTATCTTATACTGCATTTGTTCATGTTTTCCTGCGAGCACTCGCCGCATGTTTGACCAAACTCGGAGAATAGTCTTCATCTAAAAACTGTACAACAACAATGAAAAAGTTATACAGCGCCGTCAGCTAGTGAGGAGGTGGCCATCAAAATCAACAATAAAACTAACAATAGTTTAGAAGAGAGGATTTCAGTATTAGCCGTATCAGTATTATCAGTATTCAGTATTAGCAAACATATTTCCTGTATAAAAGACTATGTCTATAACCTTTTCAAGGGCATGTAGTGTAATGTTATGCTTCTTAACCATAATCACATTACAACAAGGCATGCCATAGTCCCTCTAGCAAATCTGCCAAAAGTGGACTAAACAGAAAAAATTTTGCACGCGGTAGATGCTTATGACTGATGGGAAGTACACGCAGTCCTACGCTTTAATGTCAAGCGGAAATGTTGAAAGAAACAAGTATGACAAATAAATACATTTGAACATCGTCATCAGCTATCTGAAAAAGAGGTCTAGATGTAGTGGTGTAATAAAAAAGGCATTTAAAACAATGTTTACAAAAATAAACCCAAATGATCACAAGTGGGTTTTCTGTGCTCATATGATAATTTTCTTAGTGGTTTGGTCTCTTGAGTTACACTTTTAACAACCTCAAACTATACTGAATGTGTAGCTTTGAGCTCAATGGTGAGATATGTTCCAGTTGTAATAGTTGTATGTGTAAATCAACAAGCCTTACTTTTCGTGTTGATGCTCATCTTTTTTTTTTTTTTTTTCTTTTTGTTTTTTTGTTATCGGTATTTATATGAAGATGGATAATTGTCCAAAAAGTAATACCAATTTAGTCAAACACTCAAGAAGACAGTCATTTTCTGAATTTATTTCAATAAACATATAAGGCATATAAAGTCCAACAAAATGTGTACAGCGTCATCCGTAATCCTGATCATCTGACTTAGTAAAATGTCAGTCACAATAGATCAAGAGAGGTTTTTCTGTATTCTGTATGCGATATGGTTTTCTTATATGATGTAAACACTTTCTGAGGTGTCCTGAATTTACAACTGTGCCCCCATAGATCTTGTTTGGATATTATCTTTAGGGTCTGTAGGGGAAAAGTATGGATGATAAGGTTCATTCTATATCTATTCTACATGTAAGTCAAAAATAATAACCTAAGAAAATAGTTAAAAACAGTTGAAACAAGCTCGACTGATACAACTCTTTAATTTCATGTTGAATGTGAACATCCACATTGATGCATTGAAAAAAAAGTATTAGAAAGGCATGAAACCATGATACACAAGCAAAAATATTGAATATAATATGATGAATAAATGTAAAATATATGTTTTCTTTGTACGGTTAAGAAGCTTCATCTAGACCCCTGCATTATTTAGACCCCCAAATAAGACCAGTTCCACTCGGATAATGAACACCTCGGGGAAAAATCATTTGAAATGTAGGTTTGTCAAAAACAAAGAAAGAAACTATGTATGGTTGTGTATTAAAAATAAATGTAAAAAAAAATTGTGTCAAACTTATGGTGTAGCATGATCTCATTCTCATCGTTATGGACCAAATATTTACCGACTTATAATACAATATAATAAATAATACATAATACAAATGTTACATACAATACTTGATTTGGGAAAAGTTGGAAAAATAACTTCATATGCCAATATGATGCTGACCTTCCTGAATCACTCATTGTGTGTGTGTGTGTGTGTGTTTGGACTTGTTTGGATAATTTTGTTTTTAATAACCAATTTAAAAAACACGGCAACAACCACGATACTTTCAGAAACATGATTTCGTTGTAAGATGTTTTGGCCTAAGATTTATAGGAATTCATTGAATCTTTGTAAAAATAAAAGTAAAGTCATATACGTGAAACACGAGCCACGATAAAATGTAAACATTTTAATGAACAAAATTCTAAAACGCAACACGTTTGTTTTTGCCCCAATTTTCATGAGCTGAACTCCCAGCTCTAAGACTTTTTCTATGTACACAAAAGGTGTATTTCTCTCAAATATTGTTCAAAAATTTGTCTAAATCTGTGTTAGTGAGCACTTATCCTTTGCCGAGATAATCCATGCACCTCACGGGTGTGGCATATCAAGATGCTGATTAGACAGAATGATTATTGCACAGGTGTGCCTTAGGCTGGCACAATAAAAGGCCACTCTAAAATGTGCAGTTTCACTGGATTGGGGGGCTCGGGGGGGTCCGAAACAGTCCAGTATCTGGTGTGACCACCATTTGCCTCACGCAGTGCCACACATCTCCTTCGCATAGAGTTGATAAGGTTGTTGATTGTGGCCTGTGTAATGTTGGTCCACTCCTCTTCAATGGCTGTGCGAAGTTGCGGGATATTGGCAGGAACTGGAACACGCGGTCGTATACGCCGATCCAGAGCATCCAAAACATGCTCAACGGATGACATGTCCGGTGAGTATGCTGGCAAAGAACTGGGATGTTTTCAGCTTCCAAAAATTGTGTACAGATCCTTGCAACATGATCATGCATTATCATGCTGCAACATGAGGTGATGGTAGTGGATGAATGGCACAACAATGGGCCGCAGGATCTCGTCACGGTATCTCTGTGAATTCAAAATGCCATCAATAAAATGCACCCCTGTTCGTTGTCCATAACATACGCCTGCCCATACCCCATCGCCACCATGGGCCACTCGATCCACAATGTTGACATCAGTGAACCGCTCACCCACACGACGCCATACCCGCTGTCTGCCATCTGCCCTGTACAGTGAAAACCGGGATTCATCCGTGAAGAGAACACCTCTCCAAAGTGCCAGACGCCATAGAATGTGAGCATTTGCCCACTCAAGTCGGTTACGACGACGAACTGCAGTCAGGTCGAGACACCGATGAGGACGACAAGCATGCAGATTAGCTTCCCTGAGACGGTTTCTGACAGAAATTCTTTGGTTGTGCAAACCGATTATTGCAGCAGCTGTACAGGTGGCTGGTCTCAGACGATCTTGAAGATGAAGATGCTGGATGTGGAGGTCCAGGGCTGCTGTGGTTACACGTGGTCTGAGGTTGTGAGGCCGGTTGGATGTACTGAAAAATTATCTGAAACGCCTTTGGAGACAGCTTATTGTAGAGAAATGAACATTCAATTCACGGCAACAGCTCTGGTGGACATTCCTGGCAATTGCACTCTCCCTCAAAACTTGCAACATCTGTGACATTGTGCTGTGTGATAAAACTGCACATTTTAGAGCGGCTTTTTATTGTGGCCAGCCTAAGGCACACCGGTGCAATAATCATGCTGTCTAATCAGCATCTTGATATGCCACACCCATGAAGTGGATGGATTATCTCGGCAAAGAAGAAGTGCTCACCAACACGATGTGTGAACAATATTTGAGAGAATATAGGCCTTTTGTGTACATAGAAAAATTATTAGATCCTTGAGTTCAGCTCATGAAAAATAGGGCAAAAACAAAAGTGTTGCGTTTATAATTTTGTTCAGTGTTCTTAGGGTTTGATCAAACCTATGTGGGATTTTTACAGCCAGGCCAGCAGGAGTCTGGTGTGGTGTTAGCTATTTCATTTAGCTTGATCTGTGCTTTTTAAGCACAATCAAATATTCTCAGGAGCGCCTGTGGGCCCCAGAAATCCCTCACACGTGTTCTTTCATTCAAGCACAGTTTATGACTCCAAAAAGTCAGTGGGTATCCAAAGAATATCTTTTCTCTGTACCAGCTTTTTGTCCCGACAAGTTGCTGTTTAAACAAACATTATGGGATAGATTATTGCTAAAGTCATAAATGCACTCTTCGAAGACCAAGCAGACAAGCGGTTACATGGTCTGTCTACATATATTTTCCAGTAGATAACCAAAAGTATATGTTCAGCGAAGGGTATGTGTCACCCAGATATTTATCACACTGATAAAGAGCGTTCAGAAAAGTCTGATATAGAACAATAAGTGTAGAACTAGATCTTAGCAGACAAAGGATGTCAGATAGTGCAGGCTCTCCATAGGAATACTCTAAGATATGGACACTTTTATTTAGCCTTTTAAGCAGGAATATGTTTTGAAATAAAATAAACTAAGTACAAGTTTCCTTTAAAATGAATTTTTGAACAGGTACGGCTGAATAAAAAAAAAAAAAAAAAAATCATAATTTACGGTTAATTTGCGTGCAAATAAGTAAAATATTTTAGTTAATCTTAAAGATTCATCGAAACAATCTTTTAATTTGAAAGGATCTTATTACACTCTTAAGATAATGCTTTAATAATAATATATTTTATAAGATGAAGACGTTCACTCTAGAAAAGGGTTAGAGGCCAGAAACTCACACACATGCACTAGTCAGGCACCGCAGGACTCTCTCACATGCCGCTCTGCTGCGGGGATCGCGCCGTCCATTGCATCATGTGTGTTGTTACCCCGCTGACGATGCCACGGCCGTTTTGATCCCGATATTTGCCGTTGCCCCTTTTATTTTATTTTCGCTTTCTGGTTTTGTGCGGTGTATCATCCGTGCAACGCCTAGGCTTCGGATCGCACTTGCATCACGAGTCACCTCTAAGGTGTTGAATTAACATGCCCTCACGGCGCGCCTTTTCCTTGATTCTATGATTCGTCTCCTCAAACCTCATACCCTCCAATGTATCTTTGTCCCCCTTTTTGTCTATGCGCTCGTTAATTTGTTTGTCCCCCTAGTTTGTAGTATCACGAATTTCTTCAGTGTGATAAGGTACCTGTACTGCTGGCGCCTACACCAGTGGCTTCCAGAGATTGCTGTGTTTGATTACGTTCCAGCCACTGCACTATCCTTGTTAATGAATCCTTGTGTACTACCACTCGCTGATGCTAAAGGGTGGTTTCGTCGCCCTGCTGTATTTTCCTCCGTCAATATACCTTCATCTCATCCATGATAATTCCCTTGTTCGGTCACGTACATGTTTAACGTCTGATTGATCTAGTGATGGCTTTAGTTGTTATATCACGCTGTGATTATGTTATAACGGTAGACCATATGTGCACTTATCCACCTGTCTTCTTGTCTACTTATGACAGCAGAATGCTGTGTTTTTCTACAGTCCCTCTGTGGTCCTAAGGGTGATTCTGGGAACCTGGATGAGTCTCTGCCATTTGTTTGTACGTATCTTAAATACTACTATTCATGCCGCTAATCAGACTCGATTCCTGAGTTAACGTATCTCAGCCTATGCAAACTGGGCTAGCATGAGCAGTTGTGATGACGCCCTGCCAGTCTTCACTGATTTGTTTGGTTTTGATGAACGTTTATAACGTTCTCGATGGTCAGTAGAGTTGAATGTACCACAGAATCTTTCTACTTTTTTTACTGTCGTACTCATTACTACTCACACTACACAGTCATACTAATCAATATAAAAAAAAATTCGGTTTAAATATCGCTTGTTTTAGAAATTGTTTCGCTACAGGGGAGAGTCCTCATAACTCTCAAGACCGCAGCCGCAAACAATATAACTAAAATGGAATCATATGCAGACTGTTCTGTCTGTAGGGTAGAGGTCCGGGTAGGTCTCGGATCACGCTGTGTACTCAGCTAATGATTATTTCCTATATACACGCCTACTCTGGTCGTGTTATCTCCATCACATCCAGATATATAGTCGTAATATTGTTTAAATAAATATGTCGATAGCTCTGAATTGAGAACCTCATGTAAATTTATTGATACTAAACACGACGCGCCCTTATAAAAATTTATGACCGCTTTAGATGTGTATGGTTGTAGCCGCGCACTCCGGTGACTGTAGATCACGTATCTTTTAATATAACACCGCGATTCCTAGAATATATCAAAATAGCTCGTTAGTTGCTTTCTCTATGTGAGTGATTGAAATTTATGCACTCATACGCACTTTCGTGTCTAACAGAGAGGTATCATGCCTAATCGGACGCGGCCAGAGTGCAATGGTCGATTGTGCTTGCATTTTGACCGCTACGTTGTTCTGGGTGGTACTAGAGTCCAGTCTCTCAGACGAGGTCTGTCATGCATATGTTAGACTTGTTGCCACCCCATGGTGCCAGTTTATTCGATTCCTCCACTCTACTCCATCTGAGCTAACCGTCTTACCCATACCCCTCATACACTTACTAAATCTCCTTTATTTCCCACCTTGTCCCGCCTGTTCATGTTACTGTCGCTGGTAGGTTTCGGGTCTAATCGTTTGCATATTATAATGAAATGCTTTCTCAGGTAGAAGTTCAATACATTTCTGGCTGTATCCCTGCTTGCCGACCCCATCTCTGTGTGTCTGTCGCCCACAAAGCGTACACATCCCCTATTCGACTAGCTCGTCTTTGATCGTGTCTCGCTCTGGACACGTCCTCCGTAACCCACCATTGACATGACGTATGTAGCCGGACAGTGAGTTCTGTCAGGGATCCACAATAGTCCCGATACCGAAGTTGGCACTGTGCACCATGATATATTTAATTTTGCTTCACTCTTTACTCAGGTGCTGCTATAACTATGTTTGTCAGGCGCTATCTTTGGTCGTGTGACTCATTACCTTTTTTTGGTCCCTAAAGACACGAGTGTTAATGTTTGCTTTCGTTGTATATCGGGTGTGATCGCCTTACATTTGTATTTATAATCATTTACATAAGAAGAGAACTAAGGATCTTGCCAGTTGGTGTGAGAGAGAGAGGGGGAGGGGGGGTTAGTGAGAGAGAGAGGGCTGCGATGATACATTTTGATACAGTTTAAAATATTTGATTGCAATCTATACAATTTACTTACATGTATAAGTAAACGTGTTTGTAAGGCAGAACCGTAGCTGAGTAGTTAGAATAATTAGAATAACTTAAAAACTATTACCTGGAATTAATATACAGACAAATTCATGTTAATTACTTTGACGTTTTAAATAACGACAGGGCTGAGAAACTAAAAGAGCTATGCTATTTCGTCTTTAAAAACAACATTAGCTGATATGGTAACACAGACTTTAGACGATTTGGAATCGGTGTTTCCTGTGAAACTAACTGAGGAATGTGGGTTATTTATGATAGTTACTAAACCTGAAACGTGTACAAACAGTTAGAACTTCTTAAAACAAAAACCATATCAGAATGGTTTGTTCAGACTCCATCTGGTTAAACATTTCGAACAATGAGTGACTGGCAGGTTAAATTATTTTGAATTCTTTCCCATGAACTTTTAGGAAAGTTAGATAAACACGAGCTGTGTCTGTGCCGTAGCAAAAACACAGTGAAATAAAACAAGGCTAGATAATATTTAAAACGTGTGAATAAATTTAATATTAACTAAATAATTAAAACATTTCTAAATCCCGCTCCGCATGAGATTCGAATCGAGGCTGCAAAATAACGACTAGTTCCATGCCACACCGTGTTTGACCACTGCTCCACGCTTTCTCTTCGGTGTTAAACACATGTAGAGGGGGTACAGATCTTAAACATTTCGTTTGAGACGTGACTGAAATCCTGTGAAGGCATGATCCTACTTCCTGGAAAATGTAAGGGATTTTTTCCATTTCTTTATTCATTAAGCTAAACATTTTTATTTCAATTTGTCAGAATGCCTGTGTGTGTGTGTGTGTGTGTGTGTGTGTGAGAGAGAGAGAGAGAGAGAGAGAGAGAGAGAGAGAGAGAGAGAAAGAGAGAGGGGGAGATGGAAGTACTCTTCCAATTTTACTGTGAGAGAGACATGAGTGTAGCTCCAAGCAGGATTTATTTTTTCAACTCAAATTAAGCTCATTTGAGGTATGTTTGAAATAAAGATGTGCTCCGGCTCTTTTTGGAAAATGTAAGGGATTTATATTTTAAACCATTCCTTTATTTATTGTTTTATTTTCAATTCATTTTTTGGTCATATTATTTAAATACTTTTTATACAGTCATCAGAATATATGTGTGTGGGCGAACATATTGTGATATGTTTAAAATTGGTTACTTATTTCTGATTTCGACCTTAAATAGATCTCAGGCATTTCTGTGGAAAATCAGAAAAGAGCTGTGAAATACATATCGGTTTTATCTAAGCATACCACGGAACGCAGCCGGATTCCTCCCCGGACATGTGGGCATCAGATGACAGACCGGATGTGGGTACGGACCATAAAAGCACAAACACATTCCTCAAGATTTCATTTATGATATCAGACAAACTATTATATGTCTTCCCCCCCGGAAGGCAAAGGTCACATCTGGATATCTAACATGTCACAGGGTCAAACAACGCAGGGTGGTCGCGACGTGGGTGGGTTACGTGGGAGGGAGGGGAAAGTTCAAACGGTCAAAGCCATAAATCAAGGGTCATAAATCAGTCTTGACAGTCTGTGAATTGTATTGACTACTACCGCATTTTCCGTATTTTATTTCTGGGTTAAAAAACAAAAAACGAATGGACGCAAAAGTACACAGACCACTTTCTTCTTTTGTACAATACATATTTATGTATTTCTTTTTACCACTTTGTAGGCAAAAACCCAGAAGCGAGTTAGCATTTTAGCACTTCCATTGTCCCAGAGTCAATGGGTTTTTTGAATGGGAGTTTGATTAAATCCTCTAAAATAAGGTCCGTGGTTCACACAAGCTCAAGATACTTTCACGTTTTATACAATACAATGTATTAGTTTTATTCTATGACATAAAACACACCAGTTACACCCCACTCCTGATTTTTTTTAAACGTTTACATTTCTTAAAAAGAAGGTTGCTAACAAGTTGCTAAATGGGACTACAGTCGTTGTCGGAGACATTAAACAATCACGCCAAACAGTTTATAAATTTATAGTATTTTCCAGTTGTAGTATAATTTGTAGTACAATTAATTGTAGAATAACCAATTAATAGTTTCCTGCATTTTATATTGTTGTTCGACAATGTTTTTTTGCTTTGCCCCGAAATACAACCACAAGTCTTTGGATGGAAGATGCTCGTTTTATTGCTTTCCCACTAATGTCCCAGCAGAGACTCTGGGTTCGACCATAAAGTGAACTTAACATAACATAATACGATTATTCCATGTAAACACCACATTTAATGGCTTAGTCACAGTGAAAGTGAAACTTTAATGATGCATTGTGCTTAAAGACACGTTTAAATTAAATGTTTACGGCCACACGAAACTGTTAGAAAGCAGAAAGATTGAAGACTTTCTTTGTGTAACCAACCTAACAAAATGATAGCTGAAATGTGGTACTTTATTCACTAAAATAAATTTAATCTTACCATATCCAAAAACTCGCTCACTCTGCTGTTATTAAATAGATTAAATGCACTACAATTTTATTGAATACTATGTGGAGACAAGTTTTTAATTAAAATATTCATATTAATTGAGGATTTACTGACTTTTAAATGGATCTTATTTCGATATGTACAGAAATATGTGCTTTCATATGCACTTTACTTAAGCAATAAGGTATGAGAGACCATACTGTATTGTGAATAAGTCACGGCTGAAGGGCGTTGTTAGGCAAGACGCGAAGCGGAGTGCCTGCAACCCCTTCACCGTGACTTATTCACAATAGAGCATGGCGCCTCTCGTACCTTATTGCTTTTATAAAATGGTCACTACACAATAAAAAATATTGAAACCAAAAATGTATTTATTGATGTTACTTTTTTGAAGCAAGTTCGTTAAATGCTGTCCTTCCGCTAAAAAATTGTTCCTGACAGCAACAGCAAATGGCAAGAGAATGTTCCGATGTAACATGGCTCATACTTTGCAGTTCAAATAAAAACAGAGAATAGGAATTCTTCTTATGATCCTCGGTGTCATTTTTTTTTTTACACTATATATGATATTTTCTCACACATATGGGTGGATGACATGACATGCAGTTCTACCTGTCCATGATGTCATATACTAATAAAAATGGGTATTTGTTTAAAATGTATATCTTTATGTTGTTCCTCTGACAAGATATTATCACAGCATACCATAGCTTTACTGCTGTATAAAGACCTCTACTTCAAATTTTTATCTAAACATCAAAATTGTCATATGGTGTGACTGTCCGGACTATGTGTGACCTTACTAATATGACAATAAATCTCAGCAAAGTATAAATAATTGATAGATTTACAGTTTAAGTAACAGAATTAGGTATTTTTAATGAACACAGAAAGTGCATGATTTTAAAGCAAGTTCTGGCTAAATGCATTTTGTCCATAAAATGGGCGTCACGTGGTGTGACATTACAATCTGTATTTTGAACGAGCAATAATTTGTATATCATTATGATAAAGAGGTCCACACTCAACCATGAAGCTGCAGTGTCCTCTCTGGAGTGGTTTGGAAGGTGAAGAGGTGAGTTCTGACTTTTTAATTTTTTATTAAAAAGTTGTGTCACTGATGTGCTCATTAGTGGTCAATGTTTTGTGTCTTATGGTGTGACATTATTTACATAAAAATTAAACACTTTTTTACAAATTTTACTTATAAATTCTTAAAAATCATTGCTGCCATGTGGCATTTTACATGCCAAGTACAAGCTAGCTGTTTTTAGTTAACAAAGACATTAGCTAAACTGAACAAAACGTCATATGGTGTGACACTGTATCATATGGTGTGACTGTTTTTCCAAGTCACACCATATGATACTTTTGTCACACAATATTACATACAACTTTTTTAATGATAAATAAATATATATTAAAAACATATTGAAATAATTTAATGGTGTACATTAAATTGCCCATACAATTACATTTCCTTTCAATTTTTTCTTTTTTAAAAAAAAAAAAAGACTTAATGTAACTATGTTTGCCATGTTTACATTAAAGATGCATTTTTTGTCTGTGTCCAGGCAGATGTCAAGTCAGAGAGAACACGAAAATACAGGAAAAGACTCAATGCTGAATATGCAAGGAAAGAGGAGGTCCTGAGGGAAAGGAGGAAAAAGTAAGGAGATCATGCCAGTTCACACAGAACAGCCACCTTCTATAGGGAAGGATGAAAGTCTAGGCCACAACCTGCATAGTGTAACTTCAACACAGGATGCTATTATCAAGATTGTGAGGCTGAAATGAACGGTTAAAAAAATCTTAATCATTATATATTTTTCATTAACAGGTATAAAGAGAAGAAACGAAGAGGACAACTCAAGGCATTCAGTGTGCACACCCTTCGTCCTTCAAGACAAGAGAAAATGAGAGAGATGTGGAGAGAAGCACAAAAGAAATACAGAAAAATAAAAAAAAGAAGTGAATGCCATTATGAACCTGACCCCTCCATCTCTTGAAGCATCACTGAATGAAGATACTATAAATGTCTATGAATTTTCAATCTAAAACACTCGACTAATTGTAAGTTGATAATATTTTTACTCTTTAACAATTATAATTGTTGTTACAACACACTCTCTAATCTTAAAATGTTCATGTTGAAGGTTCTTGGTGTGAGATGGTGTTTGATTTACTCATAGTTCTGAGTTTCGTCATAAATAATTTTTAAGGGTCAATGAGCTATTTAATATCTTATTTGGTGTCTTTTGGTGTAACAGAATATGTTGACATGCTTTAATGTTAAAAAAACACATTCTTTTTCAAATACTGTACATTATTGTAGGTCCTCTATGCCACGCCGCTCTCAAACGCATCGTTTACCACAATTTAGGTCCCCACCATGACACAAGTCCCCATGAGTCTGTGTGTAGTCAGGTTTAAGTCCCCACCAGATATATAACCTTACCACTCCACCAACATGAATGCTTTAACTCTGCGCTGACGCAAAAAAACACTCCCCTGCCTGTGAACATTCAATAGCAAATACTTAAACTAATAACCAAACATACTTACAGTCGCTGATTCAAAAGCGCCAGACTGTCATAGCAAAGTCGGAATTGACCCTTTTTTTTTTAAATAGCCTTTGTGCACAGCCAGCCTTGTACTCTTCTAGGTTAAAAAAAACTGTCGTCCATAAAATGCGTTGCACAAATTCGAATATCTGGGTTGTGCTGTTCTGTTGTAAATAAACTTTAACCAATGATTCCTAATTGCATCTACTTCCGGAAGGCCAAATAAAGTGCTTTCGCTTTCGCACTAAAACACACAGTGTCTCCCTGATATGGCTGCATCAACACTACTGCTGTTCCTGAAACCACGCCTTCTTTCTTTGCGTGCACATTTGGGCGGCATTATGCTAATATTTCCACATAGTGACGTAGACACATGTGGGGCGTGTTAGAACGAGGCGTTTTAGGAGTGCGTGGACAAGTCTTAACTTTTATAAGAATATCTCTTTGGATTTGAGACTTTAGTCTTTGCAACTTTACAGATCTTCTTTATGCACCAAGAGCTTGTAACACTCCAAAGAGAAAGGAAAACTTGAAATCGCATCATATGACCCCTTTAAAAGTTTTAAAACAATGTTGGTGTGTTTGATGATTTTTAGTTTTATTCATGTTAATTTAATTGAATGTTTAATTCATATAAAATACACTTTTTTGCACTGACAAATTGTGGTGTGGTGCATTTCATCATACAGTGTGACACTATATCATTTGGTGTGACAAACAGAATTGTGGTAATAAAAATACTTTTTTTGTTATAAACCATAAAAAAGTCAATGGAACAAAAAATAAATAGTATCAGCAAGATTCACAAGCATTTTGTTAGATTTATAACAGGGTTTGTCAGAATTATTCTAAAATGTCTGGAAAGGCTGAGGAGAGATGTCTTACCCTGCATGATGATTTAGAAAAATAATACAAAATCTAATGGATCTGCACAAAATAATGTTAAATCTTAAGATAGTAATGATAAAGATTTATGGTGAAGTTAGTTACTTAGGGAGAGTATATCCCAATTTCATTTTATATAGAATAACTTTTATGTCACACCATATGACAATTTTAGGCACAAATTCAACAAATTGGTAAATAAATCCATTTTTCAATACAAAATCTAAAAGACCACATATTTTTTGGGAAATTCAAGAGTCAGTACAACACAGCTCAATATTTTTTATGCCTAATATTTGAAGTTTTAAAAAAAAATATTTTCAGGCTTATATGTCAACCACCCATATACATCTTATCTCTCAGCATGAGCAAACGTCTGTTTTCCATCTTTTAGTTTTAAAACAGACAGATTCATGGCACAGCGTGAGTTTGCAAGCGTCATTACAGTATAAATTGATGGACATATGGACATACAGAATCATACCTGAAACAGAAAACTAATAAATACAGTAATATTCCCTCCTCACTTCGGATACTGTGAGCTTCCACACAGATGCACGCTCACATCAACGACGGGGAAGGGCATGGTCTCAAAATTAAAGATGAAATATGCAACATAACGCCAGCAAGTGTCACTCATACTTTATTAAATAAGTAATTTTGCTGAAATACATAATACATGGAACAGTTTTGATGCTATATTATTGATTGCTTATGTTGCTAATGGTGTTGCTCAGTGATACACAGAACCTTTGGGTGAAGCGGTAATAGCCGTGCTGTATTGTGAATAAAACACAGCTGCTGACCAATCAGAATATATAATCGTTTTATAATTATGATTCATTCGTTCATTCACTACTTAATATTTATTAGTAATGTCTCATTTCAGTTTTCATTTGGCTCAAGTTTTGTATTTATTCCAGTTTATATGAAAAGGTTAATGTAACATGGATTAAAATTCATATAAAGAGTAAATCCTTTTCACTGAACGTGTTAAAAATAAGTTTGAGAAAGTTGTCGGGAGCATGGTGGTGGTGGTGACGTTGAAGGCGAGCGACTAGCAAGAGGCGACAAAGTACTCAACTCCATTACTTGAGTGAAAGTACATATACTGCTGGTCAAATATTATTCCATTACAAGTAAAAGTTGTAAAGATTTTTACTTAAGTAAAAGTACAGATGTACTTGCTTTTAAAAGTACTTAAGTACCAAAAGTAAATTTACTTTATGTCAATGCACTGTTTTATTGTTGTACGTAATTTGCAATACTTCTGAAGCAACTTAGAATATATTACACCTGCTGAATACACTGACTATCTTGTAGTATATTTGGAATAAAGAGCTTTTATAATGTTAAAAACCTATGGGGAAAAAATTAACACCCCTACCCACCCCCACAAAAGCAGGATGGTAGTGATCTCACACAGCTCTGACAGTGTGTGCACACATCTATGTGTAGCCATTCATCCACATTTGATTAGAGTGAGTCAGTGGACAGTGGAATCCTGTAAATACAGAGTGATAAGGAAGAAAATAAAAAATCAAACCTGCTTTAAAACCCAGCAACACAACTGTAGCTGTAAAACTTTACAACAGCAACACTGCTTTAACAAAAAAAGCAAAACAGCAACAAATTTGACATCAAAACAAAATTTTTTTAGATGCTGTCTAATCGCTCTCGCTGTACTTTGATATCACACACAGAACGGTCTGCAGTGCTGCTTCAAGTCCAACACCTATTGTGTTTTATTAGGAGATGCACAACAGTTCTTCTGTGGCTTTATAGGTAATATTTTCACTTACACAATTTAGCAAAATCAAACAATATTGTGTCTAAAATACACCACAATATTAACTTAAGCTCCTAACTTATTATTAAAAGATTATAGATTGAATTGTTGTAAGATAAATATCACATTGGCAGCTGGTCAGTGTTCCAAAAATGCGGACATCACTCTCAGTAACTCCTACCAGAGTGATTCGCTGATAAACTTCGAAAAAAAGAGTCAAGTTTTAAGAGAAGAACAAAAATCACCGACCAGACATTAGAGCCCACCTGACTTTCAAGCTGTCTACATATGCTAACGACTTTCTACTTTGAGGATTTTGATAGAAATGTAGTGGAGTGAAAATTACAATATATGTCTTTCAAATGTAGTGAAGTTAAAGTCATAAGTTACCAGAAAAAAATAATACTCAAGTAAAATACCGATACTCAAAAAGTGTACTTAAGTACAAAACTCAAGTAAATGTACTTAGTTACTGTCCGCCTCTGCGACTAGGGTATAGTTCGCTTATAGCCTAAGTTTTGATTTTAAGTTCTGGCACTTGTATTTAGGCTTCAAAATTCATAAGTGTTATATTATTTTGTTAAGATCATCTTGATGGACAAAACGTGTACGTTTCATGAACTATGGTTGAACACAGAGCTTATTTTTAGCAATAATCCAAAAGCCGTTGAGAGACAGATGTCGGGCGAGCGTGTCACTCCGTGGGATACTCCATTCACTCCAATGGACCAGCTTTTTACAGCAATGGTGGATCGTGGAGACCCTCAATAGTTCCCGGAAGTTAGCGCTAATACCATCAGTGCCGCAGAGATGCAGCAGAAGAGATTGCTGTGATTAACTTTTAAAAGGTAAGACATCTATAGAAAAAAATTGCATATTATTGGCACAACTAATCAAATTACCCTGTGCATTAAAGCAGATTATTATTAATAGATTATTCCTCACTAAATTAGTAGATGTAGGGGCCATTATTCATTATCTTCAGGCAGTTTTATTAATTGTTGTGTAATTAAGGCTTTTAAATGTGATTTTTGCTGGTGGGGAATTAAATATTAGAATTGGATTGNTGCGCATAATTCTGCATTTGAACAGTCAATAGCAAAATCTTCAACTAATAACAAAACATACTTACAGGCGCTGATTCAGAAGCGCCAGATTGTCATAGCAAAGTCTGAATGGACCCTTTTTTTGTTTTTTTTTGCACAGCCAGCCTTGTACTCTTCTAGTTAAAAAAACTGTCGTCCATAAAATGCGTTTGCACAAATTCGAACATCTGGGTTTTGCTGCTCTGTTGTAAATAAATCTTAACCAAATGATTCCTAATTGCATCTACTTCCTTAAGGCCTAATAAAGTGCTTTTGCTTTCGCACTGAAATACACAGTGTCTCCCTGACATGGCTGTTTCAACACTACTGCTTTTCCTGAAACCACGCCTTCTTTCTTTGCGTGCACATTTGTGCGGCATTATGCTAATATTCCCACATCGTGACGTAGACATGTTTGGGTGTGTTAGAACGAGCCGTTTTAGTTAGGCTTGGTTGACTCTTAACTTTTATTAAGAATATTTTTTTGGATTTGAGACTTTAGTCTTTGCACTTTACAGATCTTCTTTATGCACCATGAGCTTGTAACACTCCAAAGTGAAAGACATTTTTTTTATTGCATCATATGACCCCTTTAAAAGTTTTAAAACAATGTTGGTGTGTTTGATGATTTTTAGTTTTATTCATGTTAATTTAATTGAATGTTTAATTCATATAAAATACACTTTTTTGCATTGACAAATTGTGGTGTGGTGCATTTCATCGTATAGTGTGACACTATATCATTTGGTGTGACAATCAGAATTGTGACAATAAAAATACTTTTTTTAGTTATAAATCATAAAAAAATCAATGAAATAAATAGTATCAGCAAGAGTTACAAGCATTTTGTTAGATTTATAACAGGGTTAGTCAGAATTATTCTAAAAATGTCTGGAAAGGTTGATGAGAGATGTCTTATTCTGCATGATGATTTAGAAAAATATTACAAAATCTAATGGATCTGTACAAAATAATTTTAAATCTTAAGATAGTAATGATAAAGATTTACTTAGGGAGAGTATATCCCAATTTCATTTGATATAGGATAACTTTTATGTCACACCATATGACAATTTTAGGCACAAATTCAACAAATTGGTAAATAAATCCATTTTTCAATACAAAATCTAAAAGACCACATATTTTTTTGGGAAATTCAAGAGTCAGTACAACACAGCTCAATATTTTTTATGCCTAATATTTGAAGTAAAAAAAAAAAAAAATTTTCAGGTTTATATGTCAACCACCCATATACATCTTATCTCTCAGCATGAGCAAACGTCTGTTTCCATCTTTAGTTTTAAACAGCAGATTCATGGCAACAGCTTGAGTTTGCAAGCTCCTTACATGTATAAATTGATGGACATATGGACAGCCAGACTCATACCTGAAACAGAACACTAATACTACAGTATATTCCTCCCCCTCCCCCACATTCGGATACCTGTGAGTTCTTCCACACAGATGCACGCTCAATCAACTCGTGGAACGGTCCATGGTCTCAAAATAAATATGAATTGCAACATAACCCAGCAGGGTCACTCAACTTTATTAAATATAAGTAATTTGCTGAAATACCATAATACATGAACCCTTTTAATGCTATATTTTGATTGTTAGGTTGCTAAGGGGGTCTTTGCTTCAGTAATACCAGAAACGTTTGGGTGAATCGGTAAGAGCGTGCTGTATTGTGATAAAAACACAGCGGCTGACCAATCAGAATAATATCGTTTTAAATAATTAGATTTCATTTATTTACTATACCATTTATTATTAATGTCTATTTTCAGTTTTAGTTTGGCTCTAGTTTTGTTTTTATTCCAGTTTATATGAAAAGGTTAATGTAACATGGATTAAAATTCATATAAAGAGTAAATCCTTTTCACTGAACATGTTTCTAAAAATAAGTTTGAAAAAGTTGTCGGAAGCATGGTGGTGGTGACGTTGAAGGCGAGCGACTGGCAGAGGCGGACAAAGTACTCAACTCTATTACTTAAGTGAAAGTACATATACTGCTGTTCAAATATTACTCCATTACAAGTAAAGTTGTAAAGACCGATTTTTACTTAAGTAAAAGTACAGAAGTACTTGCTTTTTAAAGTACTTAAGTACCAAAAGTAAATTTCCTTTTTTTTATGTCAATGCACTGTTTTATTGTTGTACGTAATACTTGCAATACTTCTGAAGCAACTTACAATACATTACACCTACTGAATACACCGACTAGCTTGTAGTATATTTGGAATAATGAGCTTTTAGAATGTTAAAAACCTATTGGAAAACACTAAACTATAAATAAATAAAATCTCTAAATAAATATTTAACACCCCTACCCATCCCCACAAAAGCAGGATGGTAGTGATCTCACAGAGTTCTGACAGTGTGTGCACACATCTAGGTGTAGCCATTCAATCACATTTGAACAAAGTGGACAGTGAAATCCAGTAAATACAGACTGATAAGGAAGAAACAAAATCAAACCTGCTTCAAAACCCAGCAACACAACTGTAGCTGTACGACTTTACAACAGCAACACTGCTTTAACAAAAAGCAAAACGCAACAGATTATGTGCATCCAACATTGATTATTTGCCTGTCTAATCGCTCTTGATGTACTTTGATATCACACACAGAACGGTCTGCAGTGCTGCTTCAAGTCCAACACCTATTGTGTTTTATTATGAGATGCACAACAGTTCTTCTGTGGCATTATAGGTAATATTTCACTTACACAATTTAGCAAAATCAGACAATATTGTTTCTAATATATACCACAATATTAACTTTTATTATTGAATTGTTGTAAATAAATATCACATTTGCAGCTGGTCAGTGTTCAAAAAATGCTGGGAAATCACTTCATGTAGCCCTACAAGAGTGATTACTTATAAACTGTCTGAAAAAAAGAAAGTCGTGTTTTAGAGAAGAAAAAAATCACCCACTGACTTTCAAAGCTGCTACATAGTAAAGACTTACTACTTCGAGGACCTTCATAGAAATGCAGTGGAGTGAAAAGTACAATATTTGTCTTCAAATGTAATTGAATTTAAAGTCATAAGTTCCCAGAAAAAATTAATACTCAAGTAAAGTACAGATACTCTAAAAGTGTACTTAAGTACAACACTCAAGTAAATGTACTTAGTTACTGTTCGCCTCTGCGACTAGGGGAATAGTTGCGCCTTTAGCCTAAGTTTGATTTCAGTTCGGCACTATGTATTTAGGCCGTCAAAATTCCATAAGTGTTCTATTATTTTTGTAAATCATCATTGATGGACAAACGTTACGGTTTCATGACAGGTGGAACACAGAGCCTTAGTATTTAGCAATAATCCCAAAGAAAGCCGTTGAGAGACGAGTCGCGCGTCAACTCCATTCACTACAATGGACCGCTTTTTACAGCAATGGTGGATCGGGAGACCTCATAGTTCCCCCGTCAGTTAGCGCTAATACCTCATGCCATGCAGAGATTCAGCAGAAGATATTGCTGGATAACTTTTAAAAGTAAGACTCTATAAAAAAATTGCATATTCTTGGCACCACTAATCAAATTCCCCTGGCATTAAAGCAGATTATTTATAGATTAGTCCTCACTAATTAGTAGATGTAGGGGCCATTAGTCATTATTTCAGGCATTTTTTAATTGTTGTGTAATTAAGGCTTTTAAATGTGATTTTTGCTGGTGGGGAATTAAATATTAGAATTGGATTGATTGCAAAGGAATTTTCATTTTCCTAAGTGAAAATGAAGAAACGTTTAAAATAGGTGGGCAGATTTCATTTCAGAATAATACTAGGCTAAATTACCAGAAATGTATCATATACCACTACTGTATTATAAAAGTAAAAGTTGTTAAAAGTACCTACCTATGGAGCTAATAACATGACAAAATGATTTGAATTTGTATTGTGTAAATTTGAGTTATTGACAAGTGTCATTTAACAAAACAGAATATTTTGTGGCATCTAACATAGTTCTGAATTTTTTTTTTTTTTTACTTGAATATTGAACATTTGAAATTTAACACAATTTAATTTTTAGTTTTATAGACATGTATTTTCAAAAAGCAGATTTTTTGTTCGGAATTCTTAGACTGCAAAACTACAGCTTCAAGTTTTCAAGATGAAGAGGAAATTCAGAACTTTAAATTCAATATTCTAAAATTCAGCATTTTGGCCAATTAGTAGTTTTCTGGCGTGAGCCTGCGGTTCAAGATCTACCTGATCATGAATCGCCCAGAGTTAGTCTAAGTGATTCTTAAGCATTTATGGTTTATATTTATATGTTCGGTTATCAGGCTCATCATTGTATTTTTCTAGAGCAGTGGTTCTCAACCTTTTTACTCCAAGGTCCCCCTCCTCTTCAATACTGCAGACGTACTTTGCAAAAAATGTCACTGTAGATATTCTTGACAACTTTAAAGTAGTAAAGCTCAATTACACAGTAACTTTAACAAAAAAGCAAGTCAACCTGCCATACCAAACAAGACCACAGGGAGACGCCAAAGGACTGCTTAAACTACTATATGGATCCATTCAGAATCAGTAAACACACCAAAACACAAATGAAAAATTAAAACATTCTGAATGTGTGGAAACTCAGCGATTGGAAGGCGGGTCGATGTCGTCAGTGAGCAGTTCCTCGTCAGAACAAGTGATTTTGCAGTGCTTGATGTCCATATATACATAAGCACCACTGATCCTCACAAACTTCTCCAAAACACACTTCTTCGGAGAGCATCTGTTATAAAACACTTGCTGTACATTAATTTTGCCAACTACATGAATATACAGAACTGTGTTCAAGCTGAAATATGTTATAGTGATCCACGCAACATGAGCGCACACCCACGGTTTGTTTGCGCGTGCATCTATAACGGACACATGCGCGCCTAATGAATGACTCCTGTATGTCACTATAATAGTCTTTACTTTCAATTGTCATCCATCAAAACTTTACTAGAGCGACATGACACTGGCTTGCTTTATATAAAGCAGAGAGCTGTATAGTTTGCATATTACAGTGCTATAAAAAGTATTCATACCCCTTCATTATTTCACGTTTTGTTATGTTGCTGCCTTATGTTAAACTGCTTTGAATTACTTTTTTTTCCCCCACATCAATCTACACTCCATACACCATAATGACAGCAAAAACAGAATTGCCACAACTTCGTAAATTTGTTAAAAATAAAAAAACTGAAATAAGCACATTGCATAAGTATTCATACCTTTAACTCAGTACTTAGCTGAAGCACCTTTACAGCAGTATTTTGGGTATGATGCGACACGCTTTGCGCATCAGCATTTGGCAATTATCTGCCATTCTTCCCCTCACCTCTTCACCTCTCAAGCTCTGTCAGGTTGGATGGGGGCAGATGCACATTTTCAGGTTTCTCCAGAAATATTTGATTGGGTTCAATACCATGCTGTGGCTGGGCCACTCAAGGACATTCACAGAGTTGTCTATAAGCCACTCTTGCTGTGTGCTTAGTGTCATTGTCCTGCTGGAAGGTGAACCTTCTGCCCAGTCTGAGGTTCTTAATGCTCTGGACTGGGTTTTCATTAAGGCTATCTCAATATTTTGGTGCATTGAACTTTTCTTCTACTCTGAAGAGTCCCTCAGTCCCTTCCACTGAAAAACAGCCCCACAGCATGAGGCTGCTACCAGCACACTTTACTTTTGGGATGGTAGCCTACTCTGCAGGTGATGAGCAGAGCTGGTTTCCTTCCAACATGATGCTTGGAATTGAGGTTCATCAGACCAGAAAATCTTGTTTCTCAGAGTCTGAGGTAGAGACCTGCGCAGGACGGATTTTTCAGTCCCACAGACTTGCACTCTATTTGTGGCAACATATATGCAAATTCATTCTCTGCCATCAGGAGACTCTTGTAAAGCGTGAGAGATAGAAGCAGCGCTCAGCTCACAAACGCTGCTCAGGCATTACAGGTAAGATGAAATGAAAATGACATCCATAATTTTCTGAAGACAGTCGGTTTCCTTCAGAAATACAGTGATATAAAAACACCCGCACCGGGTTTCGACCATAGACTGTAAAAAAAGATGGACGACGCACCTTCAATCTCTTCCACTTTTCTTCAGTGGAAGAGATTGAAAGTGCGTCGTCCATCTTTTTTTTTTAGATGTGTAGATTGTTTTTTAGATCACCATATTGTGCTGATTTGGGACCGGAGTCTGCGCAGTAGAGAGCGAAGTGGAGCCGCGTCCCGCCCACACTCCCGCAGAGTCGATTGCAAGCACATGCCCCTGACCCCGTTTTAATTAGCCTGACTGTTCCAATTTTTGTCTGCTGAGAGGATTGTGTTAAAATAAGGTAAAAACAACTCCAATATCCTCCTAAAGATCCTGAAAAAGTCTGTTGGCACCTCAGTTCACTCAGAGAAGCTGTCAGTCTCTGCTGTCAATCATGACGTCACACTCCCATTTTTATAGCATCACTTAACTAACTAAAACCAAAATTATTTAAAAAATGAAAGTGAAATTCAATTAGTTTGTCTCATGTCCCATTAGGTTACATGGAGAGGGCGGGGTTTATGACCTATACTGGGACCACCCACCTGGGGGCGATCGAAACGCGATGGCTTCACTTTTTAAGACTCGTGTGGCACACTTGGTTTCGACTTTGACAGGTGCAGTGCTCATGTTTATTCAACAAAGTCAAAGCCTTTTGGAAAATCTATTTGTGGCGGTGAGTTTTGATATTGTGGCAGGCACCACAAATAAATCAATGTATGGTAAACACTGATCTAAATATTAAAAATTAAATACAAATACACATACCAGCTTCATCACTGTGTCTGTCACGCGACTCTGTTCCCCTTTCGGGCTCTGTCTTTACATTTATTTTGAAAGATGAAGCTCGCAATTATGGTAAGGGGCGTTACATTTCCGACGAGTGCTTGTGGTGTTCGGCCAATCACAATGCACTGGGTCAGCTGGCCAATCAGAGCAGACTGCGCTTGTCAGAAGGAGGGACTTTGTAGAAAACGAAGCGTTTGAGAGAGAAGGGGCATAGAGGACCTACAATAATGTACGATATTTGAAAAAGAATGTGTTTTTTGAAAATTAAAGCATGTCAACATATTCTGTTACAACGAAATTACACAAATAACCGAGTCTTTAAAAAAAGCATCCTATGACCCCTTTAAACTTTTTTTCGTCAATAATCAAGGCTAGTGTGTCGATTTAATTATTTTAGAATATTACATAATTCATCATTGCCCGTTTGTCATGTATAATACACCAACCAATCATGATCTGGCACAAGAAGTTAAAATTTCATTGGACAATAATGTGAAGTGGAGCGGTCATTTTCCATTCTTGTTCATAAATCAGTTGAAAATTACATGAACAGACGAGCTTACATGTGTGGAGCGATCTGGATCTGCGGTTTGTCTCATTTTATAAATCAAATTAAATCGGTGAGAAAATGGATGCTAAATTACTACAAAAGCACTGCACAAAACTGTGCAGCGCCAAAAGTCGCAATAATGGTAATCAGCAGGGGCGTAGATTATGCGGGGGACGCGGGGATGTGTCCCCCCCCCTCTTTTAATATCACATAAATTCGTCCCCAGCACTTTTTCGGGCAAGTGTGTTCCCATAGAAGTTTTCAGGAGCCGGTGTGAATAAATATAGATTTAAATTCAAAGAGACAGGATAGTCTGTGCATGATCTGATGTTTTATTCGGACCAAGAATAAGGTGAGACGAACATCGCGGAGTGCTAAACACATAGTGTATGTTTCACTCATACTCGAAGCCGGAGGCGCTCTCGCAAGCAGAAAGTCGTACCAGGAAATCCCTAATATGGACAAAGTCATCTATAGCTGTATGAAAACAGTTGTTTTCACAGAAAACCAGAAACGTTTGGAAACATGAAGACATTAAACATACGATTGCGACAATATATGGTGTTTATTTGTGTTTGTCAAGTTATCTCCTGGTAATAAAGTATATGACCAATGCAGTGCTAATTGACATAGCATTTATTACAGTATTGGAACTATTCTGCCTTATTATGTGATTATAAAGTGTTTGTAGTATATAAGCAAATCGTTATTATTGGTTATTGTCCAGCAGTTATTTGATTTCTAAGCCAATTAAAGCTAGAAATTAGAGAAAAATTAAAGTTGCCTATACCTACCAGTCAAACAATTTTGAACAGTAAAATTTTTTTTTTTTTTAAGTCTCTTCTGCTCACCAAGCCTGCATTATTTGATCCAAAGTACCAGCAAAACAGAATCATTTGGGGGGGGGGGGGGGGAAAATTTTTACTATTTAAAATAATCTGTTTTCTATTTGATATTTTTAAATGTATGTAGTGTATTTCCAAAGCTAATTTTTTAGCATCATACTCTTGTCACATGGTCCTTCAGAAATCATTTAAATATTCTGATTTGCTGCTAAACATTTTTTTTATTATGTTGAAAACAGCTGAGTAGAAGTTTTTCAGGTGTCTTTGATGAATAGAAAGTTCAGAAGGACAGCATTTATCTGAAATAGAAATCTTTGTACATTATAAATGTCTTTATCATCACTTTTGATCAATTTAAAGCATCTTTGCTAAATAAAAGTATTATTTCCATCATTTCTTTTTCCAGCAAAAAAAACTGACTCTAAACTGTTGATGTTGATAGTGTAAATGTTACAAAGAAAATTTTATTCCAAAAATGCTGATCTTTGGATCCTCTATTCTCAAAGAATCCTGAAAAAAAATTTACTCAATTGTTTTAAATATTGATAATAATAACAATAATTCAAAACGTTTTTTTATAAATTACAGTTTAAAATATATTCAATTAGAAAGCAGTTATTTTAAATAGTAAAAATATTCACAATATTACTGCTTTGCTGTATTTTTGATTATCAATAAATGCAGGCTTGGTGAGCAGAAGATACATCTTTATAAAACATAAAAAATCTTACTGTTCAAAAAAATGTTTAACTAATTGCAGAAATGGTAATATTTCTGTATTTTTATAGGCCTATGTATGGTACACTGTTTACTATTTCATGAAACTTTCATAGTTAATGAAGCCCAAGTGCTCCTACAGGCCTATTATGTGAAGTGCAGGCTGGTGAAATGGTGACGTGAAAAGACTTTATTACATTACCATGTTTTGATAATTATGCAGCATTATGAAAGTCTATTATGCTCATCAAGCCTGCATTTATTTGATCAAAATACAGAAAAAAGATTGAATACTGTGAAATATTATTACAATTTAAAGATGTTTTTCTGTTTTAATATACTTTAAAATATAATTTATTTCTGTGATGCAAAGCTGAATTTTCAGCATCATTACTCAAGTCTTCAGTGTCACAAGATCCTTAAGAAATCATTCTAATACGCTGATTTATTATCAATGTTGGAAACTTAAAGTGCTGCTTAATTTTTTTATTTTATTTTTTTGTAGCCTGTGATACTTTTTTCAGGATTCTTTGTTGAATAAAAAGTTTTAAAAGAACAGCATTTATTTAAAATAGTGATGTTTTCTAACAATAGCAATCTTTACTATCCCTGTTTCTATCAATTTAACAAATCCTTGCTGAATAAAAACTAATTACTTCCAAAAAAAAATAATGACCCCAAGCTTTTGAATGGTAGTTCGTTACAAAAGTTATATTTTAAATAAATGCTGTTCTTTTTTTTTTACTTTTTATTCATAAAAGAATCCTGAAAAAGTATCACAGGTTTCCAACATTGATAATAAATCAGCATTGCATAAAATGTATTTTAAAGTATATTAACATTTTGATCAAATAAATGCAGGCTTGATGACCATAAGTGACTTCTTGCAAAAATACAAAATAGCAATGTATCCACACTTTTGACCTATAATTTGTTTGTTTTACATTGCCCCTATTTTACATTTGAGCCCCTGCCCCTGAGGAACTCTCTGCACGTCCCTGCCCAGAACGTTCTGGGAATGTTGGTTTTTTTGTTGCCAGAACGTTCCCGGAACATTCCCAAGAATGTTCCCTGTTGGTTAAAAAAAGGTACGTTTTCTTAACGTAAATAGAACATTCCCTTTAAGTTAGGGGAACCTTCCCGGGAACCTGCAGTGTCACCTTTAGGTTAGGGGAACGTTCCCGTAACCTACCGAGAACGTTCTGAGAACGTTCCCGCATCGTAACCTAAAGGGAACGTTCTATTTACGTTCCGAGAACGTTCTCCTAACCTCTTTACTCCGATACCGCTGCTGTACGTCAGTAATCATCCAGCACCCCCGCGTCTCGTAGAGTAAGCGGCATGGAAGACGGACGGATATGGACCTCAGTAATCAGTACTACAAACCATGTCTTGTTTTAAACTATTGTTTAATCATTAAAGATAATCAGAGCACATTTAACCATCATAAGGAGCATTAAATGAGATTGAATTATCCGTTCTTTATTATAACTACCATGTACAATATAATAACCCAGATTTCACTCCTCTTAACTCTTAAGCACCAAATAACAATGACTTCAACAAAATAATTTGGTTTTAAAAATGTACATTTTATTTCTCCAGACATTAAAAATTAAAAACATTTATTTGACTTTAAGTAGGATAACATTACATCCATTTCTTACAACTGAATTAACGATGATGTTCTCTCTTTTGGTCAGTAAAAAAAACTCTCGGTTAACACGTTCTCTTCAATTAGATGTGTCAAATTTCTCTGAAATCACAATATTTACTCCATTATATATTAATTATAAGTATTTATTCAATAAAGAGATCAATAAACGAATGCTAGTCAGTCAGTAAAATGAAATGACCATTCATTTTAAAATTATGTGTGCGCGCAGCTTTATGTGGAAGACAGAAGAAAAGTGCATGCTGGAGAATCGCGTGCAGATCAGAGGCACACAGTAAAGAAAGATACAAACAGCCCCAGTGTTTATGATATGCTTTTCAGACTACACTTAACCGTGGCTTAATTTCAGCTACACTTTATTAAAAGCTTATTTCAGACAAGAAATTCTGCAAAAATAGTTCTGGGAACGTTCCCTTTACGTTAAAAATAAAATTTAAAATAACCTACAGGGAAAGTTCTGGGAATGTTCCCTTTAGGTTATAAAAATAAAACCTAAAAATAACCTGCAAGGAACGTTCTGGGAAGGTTCTCTTTAGGTTATAAAAATAAAACCTAAAAATAACCTGCAAGGAACGTTCTGGGAAGGTTCTCTTTAGGTTATAAAATGTTATTAAAAATATAAAACAAATTTCCCCCCAAAAATAACCAACTGGGAACCTAATGGGAATGTTAGGGGAACGTTCTGTGTTTGTTGGGTTGTTAGCTTAGGTCTGTTTATATAGGCCTAACCACAAAAAAATCTACATATTATTTTAATACTTCTTTGTAAATTATTATTTGAAGTAACAAAACCATGGTTAATTTGCGGTTACCATGGCTACACGATAATGCCATATGTCTTTGAAACAAAAAAGCACGTTGAATAACACTAACTGAAAAAATAATGCATTGCATTAACAGTGCTTACATTTTAATGCCTTGTATTTCCAGGGCATGCATTTAGGTCCTGAAATTGATCGTAGTTGTTTATTTAAGCTGCGAATATTTCAACTCAAAATATTTCACACACATTTTCATAATTAAAAATTAAATAATTCATATTCACCTTCCAGAATATTCAATCTGTTTAAAAATACGATGTATAATATTCGACAGGCAATTTTCGGTCCTTTGTGGCGGAAATCGCTTACCCAAATTCATGGTACAAACTTATTGGTTACTGTGACAGAAAATTCACCATTGCGCATCGGGGAGCTGCAGGAATAGCAGTAGAGCACCGATGCATGATCCCAGCTGCTGTCAGTCGCTCACCCAGCAGGAGGTGGCAACGGCTGTAAGGAAGACCAAAGCAACAGGTGATTCAGTCATTCATTCACACAAAAACTGATCTGCAAAATGGGCAAGTGCCGAAGTAACGTTTTGGATTAGTCTTCCGACTTACAGTATAAACATGTGGAAAAGCTTATTGTGTGTATGTTTAATTCAACATCTTCGCTGTTTCCCGTAGCCTACATGCAAGCAGCTTTCTCTACCACAAAGGAGATTATAATGCTGTTTTACTCAATGCTGAAGTACAGAACTTACAATACATCTGAGGAAGACATATATTGCTTTCCGCTGTTTAGTTTCCGTAACTTTGTATCATGGCTTGTGTGACGCTGTGCTGTAATACTGGGTTCCCGACCTCATACAGCATACATCACAACCCCAGATTCCCCAACAACCCGTAAGGAATGATTAAGACCTCAGATCTCAGAATAACACTTATTGCTGATATGCAACTATCGACAGTTAAGCAAGTAGAATCTGAACGCCCAAGCGCAAGTTTTCATGCTCTTTCCCTCAGAAACCTGTTAAAGAAAACGCATTATGCGGCTCAGTGCAATGACAGCTATTAAAGCGGTCATAGGATGCCCATTTTCCACAAGTTGATATGATTCTCTAGGGTCTTAATGAATAGTTTGGTTAAAATTTCTCAATGGTAGTGTAAAAAAACAAATTTTTTTACCCTGTCAAAAACAGCTCTTTTCAGCGCATGCAGATTTGTAGCATTTTCCTTTAAATGTTAATGAGCTCTGCTGACCCCGCCCCTCTCCTCCGAGCCGCTCTCAGAGAGACTGTTTAATTTAGCTGCATTCATCGTGAAACTTGCTAATTAGCACATTATTAGGAAAGGCGATTTGCAAAGATTTGTTAAAAAAACATTATACTCACTTCTTCTGTAGAGAGATTGGATCACGAATGATTTGCGCGAACAGACGCATTTATGTAGATCGGGGCGCATTCCCTTCAAAAACTAACATAATCCACTTCAGCGGCTCAGATGTCGGGAGTATATGACGACTGCTATGTTTATTATTACATCCAACAACAGAAGACCTCAATTGCTTAGGAGTCATTCTTGTCTACAACTGCTCCAGCGGTGAAACAATGGTGGACTGATGACAGCTCACTCAGGGCGTCTAAGGTAAGACGCCAGTCCAGTCTGTGCTGAAACGCTACTGTCAATCAAACTATCATGGGCGGGGCCTGTCTATCAGGCATCTGAGATCGGCTCGAATTTGAGAAAGGGATAAAGATTTTAGTAGATTAACAAAAAACCACTGGGTGGGTTTTTCTCATTTTAGGGGTTGTTGTACCCCCTGCCAACAACTACCTTTTTCAGTTCAAACAACTTGTAAAAGTGCATGTAGCATTATATGACCCCTTTAAAAGACCAAACTCAGATCTTACTGATCTGTAAACAGATGAAACTATAAACTGAAACTATAAACAGGCAGAGGAGCATATGAACGTGTAACCAATGTCACCGATTCTAATTCTGCAACACACTTATGAAATGTCAGATTTAAGACACAATTAAAATTAATTTTGGACCAATCACAGAAGACTAAGTGCGACTCTCTGGAGAAAAAAAAAAAACAGCAAGAGCAAGAAGGGAATAACCACTCAAAGGTAAGTATTAACCATAGAAACTATGTATTTTCGTACCCCTTTTTGATTTTTTTCTTAGAGACTCTTCAATTGAAACGGGAAAAAAAACTGAAACACCATATAAACAACAGTATGTGTCTCATTCAATTGGAATATCAAATAAGAAATAAAGACAATGTCTCAGTTCAAATTCAAGGAAAAGAAAAAAAAATGAAGAGGGGTCACGTGAAAAAACTCTAATAGTGCTTTTAGTCCATGAAAAATCAGTTTCTCAATCCAGCAGGTCCGTAATGAAGGGGGAAAAAATTAGTTCAGTCCAGTAAGAAGGAAAAAAAAACCCCGAAAGTGATTAAGGGAAAAAAATGGTTTGTCCTACCAATCAATATTTCACACTCTTGAAATAATGTCACCAGGTACGAATCAGATGGGAATGGCTCGCCAGTCCAAGCAACATGCACACAGCAACAGGCAAGGACAATTCTTCGACGACAATCTCAACCACTGGAGCTCGGGATCGACAGCAGAAGAAACACTCACACACATATGCACAGAAAGAAAAAGGGAAGAGAGAAGAAAGAAAAAAAACCCGGCCAAGGAGAAAATAATCCATATAAAGAAAAGGGAAAAAATTAAGCGATTCTATTAAACATGTTGCTTCCGCTTCTCTATGCGCAAATCTTCCTTTTTTTTTCCACTTAAAAGTATCAAGACTAAAATCTGGTGTTCAATACAATCCAATTTCAAAAGTTTCACACTCAATTTATATGTTTATCTCTTATTATCCGAGCTCTGTAAAACAAACGCACTCGTTTCATTTCTCTCACATCTTCTCCCTCACGATCTCTAGGGGCGGGACTAACCTCTAGCTTCATCCAATCAGCGATCTCAGATTACTCTGACTAGTTTCAATTTGGATAAAATAATTTTTTTATTCTCTTATTATTGGTATAACATTTTGAGTAGAGTTGAGGATATTCTTTCTATTCTACATATGAAGCATAAGATTTTTCCAAGCTTCTATTTTAACTTTTTAGTGACCTAGGTTATACCCTCCCCTTCTGAATATACAGTGCCAGAGAGGGCAGAAAGAAACAGTCCTAAAAATACATTGCAGGGAGAGAGGCAATTTAGCGATCAGTCGAGGCCTAGAACGAATCGAAATGATAGTAGTAGGGAAAAAGGTAATTTACATAACCCGAAAAATTGAACAAATTAAGTGCTGAAGAAAGAGCGCGGATCATAACAGAAAGGGGAAAAAGCAGGCCTGAGGCTAAAATAGGCAGAGTCAAAATACAAGACAAGCAGGAAAGAGGCTCTGCAGAGACAGAGGAAGCGCAAGTCAAAAGAAAGAGAAACAAAAAGAAAGACCCGGTAATTAAGGAAGAATAGCAGGTTTCGGCTCCCCTCAAGAAAGCCCTGTAAAAAACAAAAGAAATTGGGCAGCAATTATACAAAACGTATGATGATACTACATTTATCGTTGATACAGGTGCTCAAATGACGGTCATAAAACCCACAGAAAAACATGACAAATTTGTAGAAGTAATTACAGTAGAAGATTTTGAAGGAAATTCCAGAAACAAAGATGTTTGGAGGAAGAAGAAAATAAATGTAGTTCATGGAAGTGAAAACCTCCTGTGCCCGGATGATTTAATCAAAATTGGCAGGATAGGAGTTGTTGATCAAAATAAAGAAATAGAAAGGCTAGTAAGAGAATCAGAATTGAGCAATAAAGGGAAGCTGGAAAAAATTCTGAGAAAATATACGAATAGTTATTCAAAAAGCAAGAATGACTGCGGCAAGGTTCAATAACAATATGAACAAGTGATTGGAGGAATTCCCCCTCCTCAGAGACAATATCAAATTAACAGCTTAGCAGAAAAAGAAATTGGCGAGACAATTAAAGAGCTGACAGAGCAAGGAATTGTCAGGAAGCTGCCAAAAGGCGAATTGTCGCCCAAGAACGCTCCGTTGCAGGCCGTGCTGAAAGCCGACGGCACATGGAGATGGTTTACTAATCTATTGATGTGACATGTGGCCAAGTATGGTGACCCATACTAGGAATTAGTGCTCTGCATTTTCCCATCCAAAGTGCACACACACAGCAGTGAACCACCAAAAAACCGTGACCACAGACCACCCGGATCAGGGGCAGCCTTTTTTGCTGGCGGCGGGCGGGTGGGTCCCGGAGCAGTTGGGGGTTCGGTGCCTTGCTCAAGGGCACCTCAGTTGTGGTATTGAAGGTGGGAGAGAGCACACACTTGTACATTCACTCCCCCCACCTACAATCCCCGCCGGTACAAGACTCGAACCCACAACCTTTGGGTTACGAGTCCGACTCTCTAACCATTAGGCCATGACTTCCCCAATAAATAGAAGGCCCTGATAAAGTTACTGTACCTGATAATAGATATTTAATTAACTGAGGTGAAGTGAGTGCAGAAATAGGCAAGGAGAAAAACTGGCTGTCAAAAATTGATCTAGCTAATGGATTTTGGAGTATCACTCTGGCAAAGGAGAGTCAATTAAAGACTGCTTTCACTTTTGGAAGTGACCATTACGTATGGCTCAAGGGTTGCGTAATGCGCCAAACGAATTCCAAGCAGTTATAAAGAAAATATTATCAGGAATTCCAGTTACAGTATATATTGATGATATTCTGATATCATCAACGAATGAGGCAGAACACTTGAGACTGCTAGAACAGACACTAGACAGAATCACAGAGGCTGGTTTAAAACCTAGCCTGAAAAAGATGGAAATAGGAAAACATGGAAGTGGATTTTCTAGGATTTAAACTGGGTAAAGACACAAAGGCTCTAACAACAAGTACCAGAGTAAAACTGGAGGAAATGGAAAAGGCAGGGCCCCCCAAGTCCAGGAAACAGCTGCAATCACTGCTAGGCACCCTGAATTATATCAGGGAGCTAATACCCAAATATTCTAGGGAGGCGAAAGTGCTCTATCAGGGGACAAAAGAAGGAAAATGGCAGTGGACAGAGCAAATGGAATGCGCTCGTCTGAAATTAATCAGAATGGCCCTTAACAGTGGTGCACTGGAAAGGCGCGACGAGGCGATTCCCTTGCAAGTCGAGGTTTCAGAGACAGAGGATGAAGTCACACTAACGCTCTCAAATGAGGAAGGAAAGTGCCCTATTGCTTTTCTCACGCATCAGCAGTAGTGTTGCTTTCGTCAACGAAAATTATGACTAAATATAGTCGTCAACGAACCTTTATCACATGACGAAAACGAGAAGAGACGAGACGAAAATGCTGGTCATGTGACGATGACGATAATTAAATGTATAATGCAATATCGTTGACGAATAAAAACGAGACGAAATGTGGCTTACAAAATAAAAACTATGCTAAAATGTCTCTTCATTTTCATTGACCAAAACGAGACGAAACGAAATGTTATAACGTTATTTCGTCTCGTTATTATTATTATTATTTTGCAGTATTTCTGTTTCCTGTGTCTCACTTCAGGGGCTGCATCAGGTCGCACTGCGCAGACGCAGGCGACAACACTTCCTCAAGCCCCACTCGCGGAATTATTTAGAACAGTGTTTCCCAACCGGGGTCTGTCGAGAGCAGGGGTGCCGTGTAAAAAATATTTTTTAAATTGCTAAAATTTTCAAAAAGCATCTATTATATAATATCCATTTCTAATGACGCCAATAATTAGAGATGCACTGAAATTCCAGCTGCCGAAAATTAGTTCACATCCCGGCATCGGGATTCACTTGTGTGTGTTTGTGTGTGTGTGTGTGTGTGTTATCCATAGACTGTATGGTATTATCCCGCTCTATGCGCGTGTGTGCTCCACTCAGTCCCTCGCGGCCCATATGACTGCTCCATTCATATACCGTTCATGCTCATCGGAACAGCAAAGTCCACTCAAAAATCAAGCTGACAGGAAACATCGATGTATTGTTTCTGTCTGCAATAGCCCTACTGTGTTGTAACATGGTGTGGTACATGGGCAACTCTGGTAATGCTGCCCTCCGCTATATTCTTTTATTGATCTGCTAACCTTTATGCTCACGTGTCCTCTGATAATAATAGCTTCCTAGATTAAACATTATTGAAATGGTAAAAAAAAAAAAACTCTTAACATCCTACAACAAATACACTGAGTGAGCAAAACTTTGTTTAATTACCATTATAACTATCTCACAATGTTTACATATGAATAAAAGCCTACATTAAAATCTGTCATATAAATTGGTCTCTTCATTAGAAATTAGCCTACTGATGGACAATTTTTTTTAATAATATTAATAATATCTGTATGACATTATATTCTGCGGTTCTTCTCTGTTGTACCAAATATCTATACTTTTCAAATTATCATATCGAAGTTAGAAATTCAGATATTGTGACAAAATTAATTTTGTAGGGTTCCACAAGTTTGTTAAAATTTCCAAAGGGTGCCGTGACTAAAGAAAGGTTGGGAAACACTGATTTAGAAGACGAAAACCAAACAAAGTTAAGTCTGACACAGAGAAAGGGACCGATGGCCGGCCAGCTGGGGTTCGCCTTTATTTAAATGTATGTGTGTGTACTTCTAACATGTTTGGTTGGTAAAAAAAAAGTTGTAAATTCAAATCAGAGCGTCTTCCGTGTCTGGAATGGATGTATTCTTGAGTCTATAAGGTAACAATAATATAATAAGATAACCTTGTTTGAAATGGGTTTGGCTAAAATAAAATTTTGGTTTCGTCTATACTACTAGGTACTTATACTATATTGACTGGGTTAAATAGAATTGCATTTCTAAAAAGAGACTAAAATAAAATTTTCATTGACTAAAACTAGACTAAATGTCATCAGTTTTCGTCGACTAAAACTAGACTAAAATGCTAAGACTTTTAGTCGACTAAAACTTGACTACACTAAAAAGAGTATGAACGTGACTAAAACTAATAAAAACTAAAATGACAGTTTCACACAAAGACTAGACTAAAACTAAAATTAAAACAGGCCGCCAAAAACAACACTAATCAGCAGGAAGCTGCAATGAAACGTTACCCAGAGAATGAGGCAGAGAGGGTTCTGGCTTCTGTGACAAAGGGTCTTTTGCAATTAAAAGCAATAGCAAAAGAACAGCCAATAATAATTTTTTCCATGGCTGTAGAGCTCTCCAGATTAAAGAAAAATCTAGTGATGAACCAGGCTCACATTCAGAGTCATCGATTTGACCAGTGGAGCCTGATTCTGAACGATAATCAGCTGGACTGGCGAAGAAAAAAACAGAAAAGGGAAGAGAAAATGACTAAATATCACAGAAACCATAAAAATCTCCTGAAATATTTTACTGATGGCAGTGAGAGAGCAGGGAGAGTACAATGGGGCTATATAGTCAAACAACACGGGCAGCTGATAACCTCACAGAGTGGTGAGATCGAAGGGACCGACCAACTAGCAGAGGTGACAGCTGTGGAGCGAGCACTTCAAAAGGCCGCTGAGTTAGGGCATAATGAAATTGTTTTAACCAGCGATTCTGAGTATGTCACGGATGGCATCAATAAAGAACTCGAGAAATGGAAGGCTAATGATTTTCACACTGCTCGAAGCAAGCCCATGGCGCATAGGGAACAGTGGAAAAGCATAGCTGCTCTGTTAGAAAAAGTAACAGCCCACACTTATCACCAAACGAGCCACACATCACAGGCAACTGAGGCCGCTGAGGGAAACAGGCAGGTGGATAAGATGATAGGACGTGTGAAACTTCAGGAAGTAACAGAGTTATTTCAAAAGTTGCATGATGAATTAAACCATCCAAGTGTAAATATGATACAAGTGGAACTTAGATTAAGGAATCGAAATATCCCAAACTGGCGAACTCGCTATAGGGAAGTGAGGAAAGTATGCCAGGTCTGCAGAAAATTTATGACAGCGAAAGGCTGCGTAGAGAGCGAACTACCAAAAGATTTCCCAGGGCAGGAAGTGAGCATTGACTTCGCGGGTCCGCTAAGACCGTGCACGCGCAAAGGAAACTGTTATTTCCTGCTGGCTATTGACAATCCTACCAAAGACAAAATGGTCTGGTTTATGAAGTCTGCACTCAAAGAAAAAGTAGTGGAATGCTTAAAAGAGTGGATTAAATGGCGCGGGAAGATGGTCAGCATCAGAGCGGACAATGCACATAATATAAACGGTAAACTAGTAGAGGATTTTTGTAAGGAGAATGAAATAATACTAGTGAAGAGCATACCCTACAGGCCCGAGACTAACGGGATCGCAGAACGTGCTATTAGGTCTGTGAAGGAATGGTTTGGAAAGAATAAAAGCCTCGGAGAATGGGATACGCTTATTGATAAGTGTTTATTGCATCTCAACAGGTGTAATGCAGTGAACTTGAAGGAAAGGGAAATTGCTGAGAATTCGAAGTTTGAAGTCGGAGACGAAGTCATTATTGCCAGACGGAGGAAGGTAGGCAAGTTCACAGAGGGCTCAGGGATAATTGATACAGTTAAATCAATAACGGGGTCTAATACGGTCGAGTTACAGAACAACGGTATTCTGAGTAACAAGGACCTAATAAAGAAATAGGAAATGGAAGCTATAATAGCTATCGTAAATCGAAAGGGCTTACTATGGGTGGAGCACAGTAAACATGGATCAAGAGTTTTTTTATGGCTAGAACCGGAGATGGACAGGCTTCTAGGCTTTGACGGAGTAAGTGACAAAGTCGTAGAATCCGCGGTAAGAACATATTGCTGTATAATATGCAGTCAGTTATGCGCCCTGCCAGCCCTGTCTCTATGCAATGAGAAGAGAGATATTGGGGTTGAATGGGCGATGTATCGACAAACTCACACTGAAGTAGCAGGAATCCTTATCTGTGCAGATTGCCGACCTGGCCATCCAAAAATCCAGATAGACTCATACAGAGTGTCCGGGAATTTTGGCGTACAGTGTAACTGTACTTGGAACGGCAAGATTTTATGGTTTTGTTTGATCTGCAAGGCAGAAGAACGGACTTTAATGTCCTCATGGTCGGTTTGGGAGACTTTGAGAGTTCTTAAACTGATAGGATTATTTCAAGACGGAATAATACCCAGGTTCGCTAGGCATCCTTACTTAGGTATGCGAGAACATGAGAGGGGTGCATTTTTGGACGCAAGGGTCCATATGCTACCCAGAGATAGGGAAGAACTTAAGGAGAGGGCTCTTTTGGAAAGAGGAGAATTAATCAGAGAAATAAAAAGGAAAGATCGTGAGAAAGATTTGACCCTAACGAACTTAAAGGTGGCATCTGACGCTATGGCATGAGCCGATCTTGAGGTGTTTTCCTGAAGTGGACCTGAAACAGGGGTCCAGGGGAAAAATCGCTTGGGTATATGTTAAACTAGGCGAGCAATGGCAGGTTCGTAGCTGGGGAAACCTAGCTATTGAATTGGCACAAGGAGGCGGATGGGAGAATAGCCCGCCTTATCATAAAGATTACAGAGGGACGCAGCCGCGTTCTAATGTCACGAAAGAGAAGAGGCGATCTACTAGGAAGGAGAATTTTGTGCAACTTACCTTGTCGCCTGTGAACGACTTAGAAAAGCATAAGGTTTGGTGTCCAGAAGATGAGACATACATAACTGGGGTTCCCTATGATAACGAACAGGTCACAGAGGAACCGAAGGACATTTTCACTGTTGTAATGCATTTTAAAATAAATGTATTATCATGTGCGCATCCAGACTATGACTGGATTGGAGGAATACAGGATGAGTTGCACGAGAAGCAACCCGAAGTTAAATTGGTACGGCAGGGTATCTTGAGGAGGTCTAGACGGCTCTTAATTGGGCCTAAAAACTAACCTATGCTTGCAGAAAGATGAACAGAACACAGTCGCTGGAGAGTATCACGGAGGAGCTCGGGGAAGCGAAGGATATCATCAAAAAATTGAGAAGACAACGACGAGTCTGCAAATCGATGAGTATAATACTATGGATTCTATTATTTTTAGGAATAATATTATTAATTTTAATTAGGGTAAGCTTTCTGTTAGAATGGGAAATAATGTCATGTGATATTATTCTAGCCGAAGTTAAAGTGGAGAGACAGAATGTCTCAGGATTTGAATTGTCTGTGTGGTGCATCAAAAAAGAGAAAAGAAATGAAGTAGAAAATAAAACAAAGGATTTTTGGAAATGGTTAGATAACCTAAACACAGGAAAAAATATGTATTACATGGTCAGAACGCCAAAGGTTAAACTGAAAAGTACGGTGAAAATGAAATATTGGCACAGTAACGAGATAGAAATATTTGAAGAAAATAATTTTATCAAGGAACGGGAAGGAAATAAAACTATGAAATATTTTTTAGGACCAACATACAGGACTAGTTTGAATGAAGAATTAGGGGGATGTTGGATATTTCGTTCAAGTAAGAATTTAAACCCGTGGAAACTAGGCCAATGTAAATATAAAGAAACAATGAAAAGAAATAAAAGGGATAAAAAGCAAGAGAAAATAAAAAGTGCAGGATTAATAAAACAAAATGCAGAAGAATGGATAAAAAGTAGCAGAATATTAAACCCAGAGGGCGAGTATACTTTGTTAACTACAACCAGAGACCGGTTAGTAGGCTCGCGAAAAACAGGTTACACAGAGCTGGAGACTAGATCTGAAATGAGAATAAGCTTAGATTTAAATAGAACAGTTCCATGGATATGGACAAAGAGAATGGCCATACCAAGAGTTAAATTTAATTTTAAAATCGGTTATTGGGAAATAGATAGCATGAAATGGGAAACAGATGCATATTTAATAAAAAAGAAACTAAACGAAGCCTTAAAAACAGAAAGTGAAATCAAAAAGTACTATGAAAATAAAGTAAAACGAATGGACCAATGTGTCAGAAACGAAATTAGTAAAAGAAACCATGGGCAGAAATATAAATATACGAAAAAAGACGGTGATTTTTCTTATGCTAGTTTCTGTGACAAAGACGGAGAAAAAATGGATTGTGATGATTTTCTTAATGGGACAGACCCGTTTACAGGGAATAAAACAAGCGCGAATTTAAGCATAAAAAGAAAGTTACATTTAAAAAGATTAAACCTTTACAGAAAAAGAGACAAAGAAGGCGTATTTAGAAGTAATTTGCTTTTTCTTGACGATGGCGTCTTTGGCCTGACAGGAAATGAATGTGGAGCTTATATTGTAAAATGCTCTAAAGGATATGATCATCTCACAATAAATCAAATCGCAGCAGTTTTGTGTTATTGGACCCAGGGAATAGTTCCTCTTCCTTGGACATTTAAGAAGAGTAAACTGGCGAATAAATATGAGATGAGTTACGGAGCCGGAGGAGTAGTGAGGATAGTGGATAAGAACCAAAAATGGAAATTGTTCCATGGGCCTGCGTATATTGCAATTAATAGCAAGTTAAGGTACAGGGTCCCTAAAGGAGGTAGCAATGTGCCTCTGACAAAACTAGATGCAATAACAATGGATGATTTATCATTGACTATTGATAGAAAGGACTGGAAGGAGAATTGGTGCAAAGGTGAGGATAAAAACTATTATTTGGGGTTAAACTGGTTGAAAAATGATCTCTGTAATAGCAGTACACAAATTAAAGGTCAAAAGGTCTTCGGAGGACCGCGGTGGTTCGAAAGTCCAGGCGAATTCATCGAACAAGGTATATCAGGAATATATACAACAGATATATGGACTGGGTTGGTTAACTTCCTGGTTAGTGCCGGCTGGTATGTTCTTTATGGGGCATTAATAATATTAGGCTTATTATTATTGTTTATTGTGGTGAAATGTCTCTGTGCATCTGTAGGACAACGGCTGTTATCACGGAAAGAGAATAAAAGAGACAAGTTAGCTGTTCTAGAGAAAATAATAGATTTTCAAGCTAAGGGGCACAGATGTTTCAGAAGAAGAACAAAGAGCATAACGGAAAAACCTCTGCTGTAAGACAGTTACAGAAGAGGAAATAGGAGAAGTTAAGCCGTTAGAAGAATAAGGGGAAAAGCTCACGAGACGAGTGCAAATACTCACTTGCGACTGAAAACTAAGGAACATTTGGGTAATTGGGGGATATAATTTTGAAAAAACACTTTTCATTTAAACCAATTGCTGCTGAAAATTCCAACAGAGATCGAAATTGATAACGATAGAATGGCATCCAATGATTCAATAAGCGGGACACTAAGCGAGACTAACGGGCAGCCTGACGAGAACTCGACGGGTTCTTCAGATGACCTGCTTCAGGTTGGTGGGGAGGTCGGAGCTTTTATTCTTTGGATGATTCTTCAGGGTTTGAACAAAAATCTCTGGTGGCACCTTCTTCTTAGTTGTCTACAGATTGGAAGGATCATATTAATGAAGAAATGAAGTCGAATAATTTTAGTCTGCTCCCTAATGATGCTATAAGAAGGGTGGCAGAATCTACTGGAATCAAGAGGGGCTTTAATCCTATTTTTATCGAGCTTAAGTAAAATAATTGTCGATATTGCTGCTATAATGATAAAAAGGAATGAAGTAGTTTATTGGGGGGAGCTAGCTATTATTGTAACTAGTGCATTGTATCTAATTGGAATTTTAATGTTTCGATATGAAAAAGAGGCTAACTTATGGATTCTGATTGGCCTTATGACATTAACTGTTTTTATGTTAGGATTTTTTCTAAGTAATGACAACATAGTGTTCCTAGGTATTCTCATACTGATGAATAGATGGGATAAAATGAAGATAGCCCTCAAGAAGTGCAGGAAATGCTTTGGACAAATTGCCATAGTTAATTCCGATTCCATATCTGCATGATTTACAGATGGTTCTTTCAAGCGTGGAACGGATGAAACAAGACAAAGAGGAGGATGAATTTTTATATAAGTGGAGACATCACAGGGGTGATCAATATTGTTTAGAGTGTAAAAGTCACACTGGGAAAGTGTATTTAGAATTAATTGATGGCCAACGCCGATGTATAATGTGTATGAATAATCCTGAAACAGTGATTCAAAATGGTTTTAAAGGTTTTGTTTCGGTGTGCCAACTGGTTCATGCAATGAGTGTAAGAGTGGGGGTAGACATAAGAATTGAATTAAGAGTATGTGGTTTTACTGAAATGATGTGAGAAAAAGACAATTATGGAATGTATGTTATACCATGGTGGATAAAATTATGTATCCCCGGACGACAATATAATAGACCAGAAATGATAAGTAAAGTACCGAGAATTGTATTTCAAATTATCGAATTAAGACAAATGAAAGAGATTGGTATTGAAGATAATGTAAAAGAAGAAATAATCAATACAGGTCAATTTGGACTTTCTTTCTTTGATGATTGTCGGCTTTTCTACAGATGGCTGCAGTAATTGTGAGGGAAGACGGCCGAAAGGCTGGAATGACTTTCGAAGTGTTTCTGGGAGTGATTAAACTCGCATCGGATTCGCTAGAGAAAGTCTTCTTTTCATCCGAAGTGCTGGAGACATATGTGGAAAAGGATGGACAGAGTCAATTGTTCATCAATGAGTATCCAAGAAATGAATATGAGCTAAAAAGACGTCAATTTTGTGAAGTTACCTTAATCAGGAGAAAAGGAAATATTTTTGATGTTTATGTTGAAAAATGGTTTACTAGTGAAAGAATTGGGTATGTGATTATGGACTGTGCTGAAAATAGAATTCCGAAATTACAGAAGAATTTGACGCAGAAAATGGAAAGAGAGGGTGAAATAGGAATTATTAAATTTCCCGGTCAAACTCCACATATTCGAAGACTAAACCAAAAAAGTAAATTAGAGATTCCTATTAATGATCTGCTTTTAGACTCCATGCAGTAGAGGCATCATCGGAACGCAAAAAAGAAAGCAGAAATGGAGAAGAAGAGACGCAGAAGTGACCAGACAGGAGACGGTGGACATGCTCTTGATGGCTAAGGAGCTTCTTCGGATAATTCGTCAACATGAACTTATAAATAAACGGTTGATGAAAAGGATTAAACAATTTATTGAAGTTAATGAGTTTAATTTGAAGATGGAAACTTTGCGAGGTGAGGTTGACTGTTTGAGGATTCAAAGAGCCAACGCCACTTCCAAAGGTATAAACGGTTAAACTGACATCCTGTCAAAAAGCGAGAGCAGGTGTCACTATCTGGGTTAACAGTGAACAGATGGAAAATGTTAAGTTGTGAAAACTTGCTCGTATATTTTTGCAAAGGTGTTGCTGCGTTGTAGTAGAGTAGATGCATAATTGTGGGTAGCATAGAAAGGTCAGACATCCTGTGTTAACGAATCAGAGATAAACTTTGTTTGAACCTCTCCGCATATATTTTTGGAGATGTACGCACGTATATATGCTGTGCTTAGTGTGATGTAATGGAATTGCAACTCGCTGAAACAAGGGGTGTGACTAAGTGTTTTGTGTGTCTTGCATTTATCGAATGGAGTGTTTGAATAGATGCTTTGCAGAAGAGGAATTTTGTAACGCCCTCTTCTATATAATCAAGTGCTTTATGATTTTGCGGGGCCGAAAAACGGGTGAAGACTATACGCTGTTACTTTCTTGAATTTTGCTTACGAGTTATTGTTTTTAATAAAGCGAAACCAATTGTATATGGTGATTCGATAAACTTTCTTTTAATAAAGACTCTGAGTAATTTATTAAGGGTAACACATTATCTGAATTTAGTTCATAAATCTCCAGTGCGGGTCTCATAGTGGTGAAAACCCTGCTGAGCTGATCAGGACGTTTCGCTGTGGATCCTGGACCTTACATCACACATCCCATTAATGAGAGGTAAGGGCTGTATTTGCCTATGACAGCTACAGATGGGGGGCAAAGTGTATATATGAGGTTTATAGGTTCATTAAGAGCGAAATTATACAACAGAATCTGAAGGGTCTGGAGAGATTCTGGATGAAGGAATTGTCTCTGATCTCTTGTCAAGTGCTCTCTAACCTCATCAGGCATTATAGGAGAAAACTCAGAGCTGTTATTATGCCAAATAGAGGTTTCAAAAAGCACTGAATAAAAGGGTGCCGTTAATTGTGTCCAATGTGTATTAAATGTTTTTCTCTATGTCATAATGATATTCCCCTCATTTTAAATTCTTATTCTCCAATGAAAGGTTAGATTTATGTGAATTTTTTTAATAAAAGCTCAAAATGATTAACAACCATGCAAGAATAGTTTCACGGTTCATTGGAATCTATTTACCAAGGGTGCCAACATTCTGACCACGACTGTATATTACTGTATATTATGTAAAATGTAAAGCAGAGAGCCCAAGAATAAGAGGCCCACAAACCCACAAAAAAGTTTCACCCAAAAAAATTTTTTCTTCCCAAAAGATAAACCGACCAGCGGTTGTTAGGGTTGATATTCGTGGCATGTCGCATAGGCTGCGTTAGGGACTGTCTGCAAAAGATACCTCAGAGTACAAACACGACGGCAATAAATTTAGTCAAATTAAAGTTTCAGTACATGAAAATTATCAAACTGACTAAAATATAATTGCCAATAACTCACCTTAGCGACACAAATAACGTTCCATAAGTATGTACACCTACACAATATTATTTTAAAGAAAAAAAGTTACAGTAAGTCACCAAAATGGGGTTTTCGTGTTCTGTAAATGTTATGTTAACTAGTAGTTCTAGTGAACCAGACTGACTTAACAGTTGAAATTTTCAATATCTTCCTCACTGGAAAGGTTTGGCCACTATCTTACTCGACGAACGTGTAAAAGTCACAAAGTTTTTGTTGATGGTTCCAAAGGTTTGTAGTAAAAATCTGTGACTAGTGACTACTCTAGGGGAAATTTGCTAATACTCGCCTAATGTACAAAGGTACATCAAACTTTTAGACGCTACAAACCTTGGAACATGAAAAATCCCTTTTGGGTCGTACAGATTTAGTGTTTTGTTTTTGTTAAATAATTGGGAATGGACATTACAGTAAAGTATGTCAAGTTCGTCTTAGGAGCTGCAATGTACGACAAAACGTCTGGAAACATAAAAAAAAATTTCCTAGGGATCTTTATATTGTAAATAATGTGTTAGCTGTACAGCCATATAAGGGAGGTATGGCAAAATCTCCCCAGTAGAAAGGGTTCCCACTGTTTCATGAACACCAGATTCAAGGACTTTTTCAAGCACCATTTACTTTATATCAAGCACCTATCAAATTAACACCCCAGCATATGTAGTGTCATGAAAGACCTTACATTACTTAACATTTCACTTACACTTAACATTTACATTAAACATGTCAGAGTAATAATGTTTTGAATGTGTAGGTTTCATAAATTTAGACCGCTTTGAGCAGTTGTATTCAAAGGAATTTAATGAAATCCATTGAAGTCAGTACTGGTAATAAATAAAATTCAATTTCTAAAATATTGATACAATATGCATCAAACTGATTTTTGCTGTAGTTCTTGTACAAGATTTAAATCTGAAAGAATCTCAATTTTTAAATTAATAAAAAGTGGTTAAATGTTGTAATAACATGGTAAAAGCTGATAACATTACAAATTTGCACATTCACTCAAAAGAGACGTTACTCATTAATAAAAAAATCCAGTCCAAAATACAGTAGTAAATTACTTATTTGTAAATCATTTTTTCTATCCTTTGCTAGAGGAATGCAGCTGCCAAAAAAGTTCAGGGTTTTCTTTATCATATGTCAAGAACATTGAGTATAACCGATGGACATGTGCAAATCTGCAAAAAAAAATAGGACTTTCTGTTTGCTTTTAAACTGTAAACGCTTTTCACTAAGCTGTTTTTCCATTTTTTCAAGTTCTACATTTTTCTCCTTAGCTCCATGTTGCAGTATGTTTTGGGAGTTCATTTTTAGTCCATCTCCTATCCTGAGAAGTGTGTCTTGCAGAGACTGACAAAAATGAGCTCCTAAAACTTACTGCTAGATTCTGGAAGATAAATTCTTCAAAAGGTGGTACAAGAGGATGTGGTGCTGGTCCTTCAAGAGTCGCTCTCAACTTATCTGGCTTCATGTATTTCACAAACACTTCAGCATGTTGTCGAATTAAAGGTGGGGTAATTTTTTTACCCAAGCAAAGTCTCTGAGAATCTGACACCTTGTAATTCTGGAGACTCCAGGTAGGTTGCAGTTATGGAAAATGGTAGCGCTGGAGACTAAAAGGTTCCTGATGGTTTTACACTTAATTCTTCACATTAATTCTTAATTCTTTATCAGTTAATGTTTGTCTTTTCTTCTCCACCTGTTTTTTTGTGACCCCGCTGTCCCAGTGAGCATTTTGTGGTCCAATGGTCATGTCTTAACTTTGCAAATTGGTATTGCGTTCGTTTTAAAATTCCAGGGATTTAATCATTTTGGACTTCTCAGTCAGAGGGTTAATTCCTCTTTTTTTTTGGCTCGTTTCATCCATAAAAAAAACTGCTAATAATTCTGCATCACCGTAATAAGGAGTTTTCATTTCTAGCCTTAATGGGACAACTATATCAGTATACTTCTAAATTATTAACTACAACAACTAATGAGTAGTTATTAGAGATGTGATGTGGTGTGAGGAGATTGGTTAAAATGTGCTTGGAAAAAAACTAGCATTATGATCAGAAAAGCATATGCACACGGGCGCTAGTAATTATGCACCAACCGTAAATTTGCTCCCTTTACACAGAGTGCCGCTATATTGCGAAATCGAAAGTGAAATTGAACAGCAAGAGCTTATTCAAATGCGATTTCAATACCCCGTATATTGATACGGCTCCCTGATGTGCGAAAATTATGGGGTTAAAGCAAAAAAAATCTTTTGACAATGTTTCCTCAGCCAAATCCCATTCCACAGCCAAACCCTTTACACACCCAGGTTAAGACCAGTGTTTATCTTCTTGTAATTAGGAGCGCTTGTCCCTAAATTAAAAAAAAATGTAGGAGCCCCTTCTGAGTCAATAAATTAAAAGAGATTCTGACTCAAGAATTAATGCCTCCATAATTACGAACTGACATTATGATGCAAAAGCTGATTGCAGGGGCAACACCCCTTTTTTTTTTACCTTTGTAAATGCAAGTTTGTTAATATTTTATTACAAATGCATGCAGTGTTCATCTCGGATTTTTCCGCTTGGTGGCAGGATATTTCCAGGAACAACAGTTGTGTTTTCATGTGAAGAGAGTAGTTTAAAAACGGAAGAAGGAAAAACTCAGTTTATAAAAAAAAAAACAAGTGTACTGTGGCCATGGCTTTATTTGAACTAAAAAAGACAAGTAAATAGTAAATAATAAAACAAGAACAAATAAATTAATGACAATCAATAGCACAAACAAAATAAAATAGTAGCACCTTCTGATCAATAATCAAAAATTCTGATCAAAAATTTGCCTTTCTAATACGAGCTGACATTTGACTCCTTAAAGAGACTTACAGGGGTATTTTCTTTTTACATTTTCAATGACATCATTTTCATATGTCAAATTTAAAAATGTATGTTTATAAACTTTTTAAAATTTCTATTTACAATAGAAAATTCTATTTTGTCATCTTATATTCGGGCCAATAAGGTATGTCTTCCTCAGATGTAATGTTAGTTCTATACTTCAGCATTGAGTAAAACAGCATTATAATCTCCTTTGTGGTAGTGAAAGCTGCTTACATGTAGGCTACGGGAAACAGCGAAGATGTTGAATTAAACATACACACAATAGCTTTTCCATGTTTATACTGGCCCCGATAATCAAAACTTCTACTTAGCGCTTGCTCCATTTCTGCAAAACATTTTTTTGTGAATGAATGACTTAATCCAACTGTTTGTTGCTTTGATCTTCATTAACAGCCGCTTGCGCCACCTGCCAGTGAGCGACTGACAGCATCTGGAGATCATGCATCGGTGCTCTACTGCTATTCCTGCAGCTCCCGGATGTGCAATGGCAAATTTTCGAATTGTAACCACTGAATTTGTGGAAGTGAATTTGGAAAGTCAAATAAAATGGACCGAAATTTGCCTGTCGAATATTATACATTGTATTTTTAAGCAGATTGAATATTTCGGAAGTGAACTATGGAAGGTGAATATGAATTATTGAATTTTTAATTATGAAAATGTGTGTGAAATATTTTTAATTGAAATATTCACAGCTTAAAAACAACTGTTTTAAATTTCAGGACCTAAAAATGCAAACCCTGGAAATACAAGGCATTAAAATGCAAACACTGGGGTTGGGGGGTGTTAAATGCTACTGTTTTTGACAGCGTTGATAACGTTTATGACAGATAATATCATGATAGTTTTCGCGTTTCCCTTACCAAATGTCGTATCCTGTCAGCAAAAACCTGTCCATGGGCTTTTTTGATTGCTTTCAGTTTAAGTGCCAGCGATGCAATGTTGCCAGATATTGCTATTTTACTTAAAACCACAAAAATAAATAAAACGAAATTATTTCCAATATTTTTGAAGATAAAATAGGATAACGATATAGCTGCCCGTAAACTGCAACTTCAAACTTTATTAACTTTCTAAAGTGTTAAATTAAGTGGAAAAGACAAGTCTAAAAACGCTTATAATAGCTGGATCAGGCTACGCCCTCACTCACAACTCTCTCAAGCCTCGTTCACTCCGCCAGCTTCTCGCAGCAATCATTTTCATAACAGGGACGCTAAACATTCTTGCAAACGGTCTAAACTGAATTATACATGTCATGCAGGCATTCATATGTCACAACTCTCTCGAGCCTCGTTCACTCCATCTGCGTCAACATTTGAACATGAAAAATTTACAGAGGTCCGGACATCGGTGGCCTCATAGCTGGTTATGGAATGGAAATGGCAGGCCCCTAACCAGCTTTGAGACCACCGAGGTCCGGACCTCAGTACATTTTTCATGTTCAAAAATCACCAAATCAAACTGAATTGTTTGAAATGGTTCGCGTCTCCAGTACGCACTAATCCACAAATCACTTACATTTTTCGGTTTATAAATGTGCCTGACACTCCCTCTGACACTAAATAAACCAATATCCCGAGTTATTCAGTTACTCCTAACAGTACATTGACTGAACTGCTAAAAGAGAACTGATGATGGGATGTGCACGAGCAGACCAGCTGGACTGAGCCTCGTCCTGCTGGGAGATGGCATCACAATATGTTAAGGGGCGTAAAACATTTCCGCACACGCTGAGGCATTCGGCAACTCATTCGCGCCCTTAACAAGCACTGGATAGCTGGCCAATCAGAGCACACCTTGCTTTTCTAGAACGATGAGCTTTGTAAAAATCGATGTGTTTCAGAAAGGCGGGGCATAGAGGAGAAACAATAATGTACATTATATGGAAAATAATGTGTTTTTTAAACCTTAAACCGCATAAACACGTTGCATTACACCAAATACAACACAAATGTTCTTTTTAGTAATGTCATAGACCCCTGTAATGTTTTTGATAGCTTATCCAGTTGAAGCCACTAGATGCGGTGCTGTTGCGTTGTTAATTACAAATATTGTGGGGAAAGAGAACATCAATGCGGAGAAGATATTTTTTTACGTCAAAACTGAAACCAAGCCGATCACACAGAACGCATTTTTATCACATTTTCTAGAGGGACATCTGTCAGCTTTGCACTCGCGTCTCGCACAAAAGAGTTTAGAAATGTTTAGAAAGCCATGTAAAATGAATGCAAGATCAAATTTGAAAAAACATACCTCGAGACTTTATGGCAGGTTTTTCCCCATCCCACTGCAACTCATCTTTTTAAATGAAAAATGTACTCTGTGTTATTGGTGTTCGGCCCTCTGTATTAAACTATGCATACATACATGAAGCTGTTTTGTTCATAGTGGTTTAAGCAACTTAATTATAATTGGTTTAAAACATTATTTTAAACATTATGTACTTTTTTCAAAGATAGTCATGTTATCTTATGCTTTGAATAAACGTGCAGTAATATTTTGCTCGATGTGCCCTCTTGTGTCCTCAGGAGAGAAGCCAAAAGCTATTCTTCACCATAACTGAAATTGTGCATTTTAAATTCGAATATAATTCGAGTTTTGATAATATTTAAGTACAAAATTCGATTTTTAGTTTTTCAGTCATTTTGACAGCCCGAATATCTGTACTTTTACTTGGCGTGTATGGGCTTTTACGGTATCTTGATACACCCACTGCAATATAACCAACACAACCAACCCTGAGTCGTGGTTGGGGGGCGGGATGTGTCTACGCTACGGACTCGTCCGTTAGGAGTCTTAGGCCCCCACTCAATTTTGCCCAGGCCTGGCCCACAAACAAATTCTGGTAAGCAACTGGTGTCAAGTGTTATCAAGTTTGTGGTAATTATAAGATGTGATCAAACTAATTTATTCTCACAGCGTAGGATACAGCGTCTTATCGACATGATGTTAACCACACAGAAATTTTACTCTTTGTGGGCAGGCAAGTTGGCGACGTAGAACGTGGGCAGAAATTATGCAGATGTAATAGAATTAAGATTTGAATTCCTGATACTCGGTTTAGGCGTATTGTGAGATCGACTCATGTTTTTTTGGAGGACAATACTATTTTTTTTTTGGTCAAGCGTTTGACTTCGATGAATAGTAACCATGAGCACTGTCAGGCGCTTTCGAAAAATCAACAACACAGCGCAGGTGTTGGATATAGATGCTATAGTCAGTGGTGTAGTGGAGGGTATACGCAGGTATACGGCATATACCCACTTCTTTATCAGTCAGCATTGCGTATACCCACTTCTAAATCCCCTCTAATGCGCATCATTCATTAGTGTCCTGCATTAGGCAAAATCATGACAGTCCACCACATGAATAGCTAATCCAATCGCACGTAAAAAATACAAATATTCCCTAAAAACACATAGTAAAGACTGTGATGTGGTCAGGCCCTTGGCGTTCCTTTGAAATATGTTTGATGATTGAGCCTGCACCCTCGCCCGCTCCGTCAGTCAGAGAGGATGCAGATTGCCGACAGTGACAGAGATGCTGCTTCTTCATGCGCGAGAGCATGTCAGGGGATGCGCGCAGAGTGGTAAAATAATAGTTAATTATTGATTACTAATTTGAATCAGTACAACGAAAACAATAGCTTAAAAACCGGTAAACTCCTGTAAACTTTTCAGTCCAAAGATCTAGAGTAAACAAATGTGTTCAAACAGTAAGTTCAAAACAGCTCTAATACAGAGAAAACCCAACCAATTTCATCAGAGATTGTGGAGAGTCGAGTCCAGATGCCAGTAAATTATTATTTTCAGCGTGTATTTAGTTTAAAAGCACGAGTGTTATACTGTATGGTGACTGAAGGTGTTTTAGATTATGCGCGGGTCCTAGTTAATTCTGAATGGTGATCGAATTGTGAGCATGTATAATCGATCAAGACAGAACAAGGTTTAGTGGTCTTTGGCGTTTCCCTGTGGTCCTGTTTGATATCACAGCTTAACTGGTGCTTATTTATATAAAAAAGGTGTTGGGGATGGGGAAGGGAGATAAATGTGATAGTCACCATTTTTTTTTAAATAGAGTGTGGCATACTGGACCACAAACACACAAATAATATAGATTTCTGATTGTGAGCTAAATAAGTTAACAAAAATATCTGTTTGTAAACACACCAGGCAAAGTTAGACAAGCCATATGAGGACCTAGGGATCCCTCCACCGAAACTGGCGCCTAAACACCGTAAGGAAAGCAGAAAAAAGCAGTGCAGGGTGGTATGGGGAAAGGCTCGGTTTCATGGAAACTCAGGCGAGATCCCTCGGTGTTTATTGTCCAAGGGAATGACAGCAGCAGAGAAAACTCACATCTCATTCACCCTTAGGAAAGACAAACAGTGCCCAAAAATGGACTATTCTCTAATTAATTAATAGGAAAACCTTTCTTGGAATGAAGAAAACTAGCAATCCTTCAGAGGTCAGATGGGTAGTGTTGTTGTTAAATTGTAATACCGTTTATTGCCGGCTTGTGATGGAGACCACTCTGTTCTGTATTACCGATATGTATACGCTACACATGTTGTAGTATCTATGAAGTAGTCTTTGATGATCTAAACGAAGAGTGATATTTTATATGGGTGGTAAAATACGGCAATATAGTAGTGCTGAGAATTTTTAGTAATTTCGAGTCAAGTTCCCATCAAATCTACAATTGCTTGCCACAACAAAAGGAGTACTAAAACTCACCCAGTATGTCCAATCCCACATTGGGATTCGGGCCTTTATTCATGGGACAAGCCCATCTTGAGAGGCGTGAATCATCTCAGACCTTAAAGGCCTCACATCAGTGGACACCTGCCCAGGAGTCGGTGGTTTGGTTGAATGAGAAGATGAAAATGTGAGCTACAACGCTCCAAGACACACTAAGTTCGTGCCAGGCTTCGGCCTCAACTTTTCCATTCACCAAGATTAACTGACTCAAACTGGTTCTTTTTCATCAAACAACTTCAGCAAAGATCAACTTGAACATTCAGATTGCATCAAGCCTCTCTTTCAAACAGACGAGACGTGCAAGTATTCAAAATTAGTCTTATTAATTGATAAAGCCATTAGTATCATTATACAGGAAGCTTTTTACAAAGGTAGTTGAACGACGAAATCTGTATGTTCTCTATTCAGTTGCTGGTTCAAATCTGTCTGATATCAAATGTTCCATAAATTCATAAGTTTGTATTTCTCTACTCTGTACTGATTAAGCTTAACCCTTTCTATACCAAATTGTATTTGGCGTGTATGTTAGTCCAGTTTAAGTGTTTATGTAGTATGTGGGACTAGTTTAAGTGTTTATGTAGTTAAAAAAACCTTACTTGTATCACACTTGACATTGTTCAATGTTTGCTCATAACTGGAGTCACTTAACCATGCAGATTTATGCTACAGGATTAGGGCTGGACGATATGGCCAATATTTATATCACGATATATTTCTTAATGTCGATACGATATAATTCCGATATCGGTATGAACACTATTTAAAAAGCCTCATAAAAATGGCCAAGAACGGCCACAACAAATGTCTGTACCTACAAACTTATGAAAAATAAATTTGCCAACTCTATGAAACCTACTCCTATAAAACTTTATAATATTTTAGGAAAAAAATGGCGAAAATAAATAACTTAAATAAATAAATATTAGCTGGTCATTACACAAAGAAATGTGAAATCACGTCAAATAGAATCTCAGACTTCTGTGATTAATATTAATATTTGTTCTACTTCGAAAAACTGTAGGAGCTAAACACGGAACCAGTCAAGCAGTTTTGAAGCAGTAGAATTTTTCAGGGTTTAAAAGAGATTCTCTTCTGCCACCAAGCGCCTGCATTTATTGATACAAGAAAATACAGCAAAACGTAATTTTGAAATATTTTACATTTAAAATAAACGTTTTCTGTTGACAAACTAATTATTCCTGGATTTCAAAGCAGCGCTTTCGGCACATTACTCCCGGTCACATGATCCTTCAGAAATTATCTAATATTCTGATTTGCTGCTAAAAAAACATTTATTATTAGGGATGTTGCCAACAGAGGAAGTAGAATTTTTTTCAGGTTTCTTGATGAATAGAAAGTTCAAAATAACAGCTTATCTGAGACAAAAAATAGAAAATTTGGAACATAACTAGAAGTCTTATAATCTCAATTTTGTAACTCTCTTAAAAAAACATCCTTGCTAAATGAAAGTAATACATTCTATAATATAAATTTTAAAAAGAGCTTTTGAATGTTATAGTGTATAATGTTAAGAAAGCTTTTTATTTTCAGATAAATGCTGATTTTTGGATCTTTCTATTCATCAAAGAATTCCTGAAAAAATGTACTCAACTGTTTTAAATATTGATAATCAGCAAATCAGCATATTAGAATGATTGCTGAAGGATCATGTGACACTGAAGACTGGAGTAGGCCTAAAGATGCTGAAAATTTAGCTTTGGATCACAGGAATAAATTACATTTTAAAATATGTTCAAATAGAAAGCAGTTATTTTAAAAATAGTACAACAATATTTCCAAATTTTACCGGCTTTGGTGCATTTTGGATCAATAAATGCAGGCTGTGAGCAGAAGATAATTCTTTAAGAAACATTAAAATCTTGCAGTTCAAAAACCTTTGATTGGTAGTGTAGGCTGATTTTTCTTATAGATTGAAACGTGCATTAACCAGGATAACGAGTATTAAACATGCTCCGAGTTGCTTCAGAAATCAAAAAAATAGAGCAACAACAAAAGCTTGTTGCTGGAAATGGGTTTATTATTGAAAGTGCAAACTGAATGTCTGCCAGCAGGAGGCGCTGTGAGGAGGGGGGGGGGGGCGGGGGGGGGGGGGGGTGCGGTGGAACTAGCGGTTTCTCAGTCATGGCTGTAACAAAGCAGCTCGCTCATGAACGCTACTTTATCAGATAAAATGCCATCTAAACTTTTCTGAAGACAGTCCTTTCCCTTCAGAGATACATTCATATAAAACACCCGCGACGCGTTTTGATTTTAAAACGTGCAGTGCTCATGTTTATTCAACGAAGTCAAACGCCACAAATAAATCAATGTATGGGAAAACACTGGGTATGTATAGCGAAATATCGGAAATGTGTTTAAAAAAAATCATATCACCGTTATTGAAAAAAAATATATCGCGATACATATTGATATTGAATTATTGTCCAGCCCTATACAGGCTCTGTGTAGAGTTATACAGTAAGAAAGTTATTTCCCTTAACCAGGAAATTAACGTTCTTAGAATCGACAAACAGTTGACCCTGAGAGGTCAAGTAAATATCTACAGCGGATCTAAATATTTATAATTAATTATAACTAGTTATGATTAATTATTCATATTTCCCCATGAGCTGATTCGCTACAGAGATCATGATTCTCCTACGAACAGACAGCTAAACAAAATAGCATGTAATGTACTAGAGGTTCTGACAAAATATGAATTGCTGCCGTCTATTTTTTTTAAATTTGAATTATTGCAAATTCTGCACCTCTTCTGTGGCTAATTTTAAATTCATAATGATTCTTACTCCGTGAAGCCAAGCAGCAGAAGTAAAGTGACAATATGCAACTACTACTGGCCCATTTTGGGGTGAACTAAATATACAAGACTAGTTTTGATAGACGATAGTATCGTGTATCGACGATAGTCAGAGATATCGCCTGTGGCTGGTGCCACTGACGATATCATCATCATCATCATCATCATCATCATCATCATCATCATCATCATCATCATCATCATCATCATCATCATCTCATCAATCATGTTAGTTCTCCTGTGGCTCAGTGGTAGAGCATTGGGTTAGCAGCGCGAAAGTATGGGGTATTGGATTATACAAATACTGGTAAAAATGCATAATTTATTATTAATACTATCTAATTAATATTAGGGCTTATTTGTTGCATTATATTTATTTTTCCGCGTTTTTACAGTGTTGCGTGTTATAAACAATCACACACGAGTCTGTTGAGTTTATGAACACAGAGGCAAATCAGAGGCGTTTAGATGAGTCATCGCTGAAACAGCGGAGTTTTGTTGTTCAGCGCGCGCTGACTGAATTCTGACTTGTGAATTCTTTCATCATAAACAAAGTGCAGATGTACATGCGATAAGAGATTTATTCATCATACAGTGTAAATAGCTTCACTGATTATAACAGGAGTGTTTTTAAAGTGCATAAACTCGAGCTAGACTGAGCTTGTGATGATGTTCATTGGTAATGTAATGTTCTTTGCTCGTTTTCTGTAGCTGTTTTTGAATAACTGAGGAATATAAGCATTTAATTAACCAATTAACAATTCGTCTAACTCTCGCATGCTCTTGAAAACATTTTCCTCACTCCTTTGTCCTCCTCCTCCCCCTCCTTAATCAACTCTAACAGCTGACGACTTTGCCACATTCCTCATTAATAAAATTACAAACCTCAGTACACAATTTGCCACACCACAAACTGTCAAAACACATCTTACCAGCAAACATACACACGTTTTCATCCTTCTCTCCACTCTCTGAGAAAGAAGTCTTAAAATAATCCAGTCCAATCATCCTACTACTGTCCACTTTAGAAATGGCCTTATAACCTTTTCCAGACTGATAGATCTCAATCACTTTCTCATTTGTTTCTGAATTTCTTTGGATATCGGCATGATGTCTAGCTTTTGAGGATCTTTTGGTCTAATTCACTTTATCAGGCAGGTCCTATTTAAGAGATTTATTGATTGCGAACAGGTGTGNCTATCCCTTTAACACATCCCTTCACACTGGTGTTTTTCCCTTAACATTTAAACAGGCTCGTATAACCCCACTTCTTAAGAAACCCACTCTTAACCCAACTCTTTTAGAGAACTACAGACCGGTTTCCCTTCTAACTTTCATTGCAAAAACACTTGAAAGAGCTGTGTTCAACCAAGTCTCAGCCTTTCACACACAGAACAACCTCCTCGACAGCAAACAGTCTGGTTTCAGAAGTAGACATTTAACCGAGTTAAATGCCTTGCTCTCAGTTGTTGAAGCCCTAAGACTGGCAAGAGTGGCTTCCAAATCTTCTATACTTATTTTGCTGGATCTGTATGTTTTTTTTTTTTTTTTCTGCCTTTGATACGGTGAACCACCAGATTCTCATGTCAACCCTATTGGAAAATGGCATCTCAGGAACCGCACTCCAGTGGTTTGAGTCTTACCTCTCAGATAGGTCCTTCAAGGTATCTTGGAGAGGTGAGGTGTCCAAGTCGCACATCTAGCTACTGGGGTGCCTCAGGACTCAGTACTTGGACCACTCCTCGTCTCCATCTATATGTCATCATTAGGATCTGTCATCCAGAAACATGGCTTTTCATACCACTGCTATGCTGATGACACGCAACTCTACCTCTCATTCCATCCTGATGATCGACGATAGCACCTCGCATCTCAGCTTGTCTAACAGACATTTCTGGTTGGATGACGGCCATTACCTTCAGCTCAACCTAGCCAAGACACAACTGCTTGTGTTTCAACAAACCCATCAATTCATCACAATTTCACCATCCAGTTAAGCTCATCAACCATAACTCCTTTTTTCTTTTTCCTCCCTGTCCCTTTTGTTGTTCTTTTTTCATTCAAAAACAGCTAGAAACCTTGGAGTTGTGTTTGATGATAAGCTGAATTTCTCAGACAACATTGCTAAAACTGCCCAGTCCTGCAGATTTGCTTTATACAACTTTAGGAAGATCAGGCCCTTTCTTTCAGATCATGCCACACAACTCCTTGTTCAAAGCTCTTGTTCTATCCAGGCTGGACAATTGCAATGCTCTCTTGGCAGATCTTCCAACCAGTTCTATCAAATCTTTACAATTAATCCAAAACGCGGCAGCAAGATTAATTTTTAACGAGCCGAAAAGAATGCATGTTACACCTCTGTTTATCAATTTGCACTGGCTTCCAATAGCTGCTCGCATAAAATTCAATGCATTGATGTTTGCCTACAAAACCACGACTGGCTCTGCACCCCTTTACCTTAATTCATTTCTTCAGATTTATGTGCCTCTAGAAGCTTGCCTTCTGCAAGTGAACGGCGTATTATGTGCCATCTCAAAGAGGCAAGCACAAAATCACTTTCACTGACTTTTCATTAACTGTTCCCTCCTGGTGAAATGACCTGCCCAAATCAATCAGAGCATCTGAGTCCTTAACCATCTTCAAGAAAACGACTAAAAACACATCTGTTCCACCTTGATTTGACCCTCTAACTCTAACACTTTCTATACTATTTAATTCTATTTATCTATATTTATCTCTTTTTTTATTTGTTATTGTAAAAAAACAACAACAAAAACAACAAAAAAAGCTTCATTTTTCTCTTCTATCTACTTGTTTTTCTTTGTGTGTGTGTGTGTGTGTGTGGGGTATAATATATATATATACACCTTGCTACGTGTACGGCATTAGGCTAACCGAGACTTTTATATTGTTGCTATTTGGTAGTTTTGACTGCTTCTATTGTCCTCATTTGTAAGTCGCTTTGGATAAAAGCGTCTGTTAAATGACTAAATGTAAATGTAAATTTAACCTGTTTCATGTCCATTACTATCAGCGTGTCCTCAGAACGATTACATATGCTCTAAACTTCATTTTGCTTCAGCTGTGTAAACACAGATGCTAAATGCTGCTGCTAATATGCTTAATATTCACTACAGCATACAATGCAAACTGCTAACATGACACTTAGTTTAAACTTGATTATGGTTATTCATTTTTTAATTCAATTAGGCAGACCACACAATACACACAGTGATATGGATTAGAAGAGCATTCACTTATCTTAGATGTTGATTTCGCTGTTCTGAAGCAAGCTGCAACTGCTACAGCAAACACTAGTCATATATTTGAATGTTGAGCAACAAGCTCATTGGCTACCGATACAGGAGAGAACCAATCAGCTGTGCCATGCAATAGTATCCAGCTGCAGCACCGCAGACCCACATGTTTCAGGCCACACGATCCAGACCACCCGATCTAGGCCGGAAGTGGTGGGCGGGGTAATTAAATCATAACAACATGGCGGAGAACACGGTGGGACACCTGTAATGTTCTCTCATTATGTGGTGAACTATTAATTCATATATTAAGTTAAACGTTTTCTTGTAAATCTCGATTATTTGCATGTCTTTCACATTTTACTACTGCAGGTTAAAATTGTTGTAATCTTTTATTGTTTTCAGTATTTTTCTGTTGACAGTTCAATTACGTTTTAGATTGGGTGTTGTAAATGGGCTTTTTTCATAAAGCCACTTTATGTTTTGAATTTGTTATTTATTAAACAGAGACCCATTATTTAAGTTACGTTTTTGCTCACTGAAGATATGGAGATTTTTTTGATTAAGTGTAATGAAAACAGGGGACCAAAATGAACTCTTCTTGTATGAGTGATAATAATAATGATAAGATAATAATAATAATAATAATAAGTTCAAAAGTTGATAATTATTTGCTATAATTATTTATAATTACAATTATACATATTTAAGTTTTAAATTATAATTTTACTTCAATTTTTTTGTTGAAATGCTTTTTATTTGAGAAGAACATAGCACTTTAATGTTTATTTTAAATTTTAAAATAAAAAAAGTATATTTGACATTAAATGTCCATTCTCTGTGTTCTTAAGCAGCAATGCACAGTTAGAATCACATCATCAAGTTCGCCGATGACACGACAGTGGTGGGTCTCAACAGTAAGAATGACGTGTCAGCAAACAGAGAGGAAGTGCAAATGTTAACAGACTGGTGCAAAACCAACAATCTGTCTCTGATTGTGGACAAAACAAAAGAGATGGCTGTGGATTTCAGGAAGACACAGTGCAATCACTCCCTGCTGAACATCAAAAGCTCCTTGGTGGAGATCGTCAAGAACACCAAATTCCTTGGTGTTCACCTGGCGGAGAACCTTACCTGGTAGAAACCTGAGGAAAGCCCAACTCACACCACCCATCCTCACAACGAGGGATCCTCTCAATAGGGACTATTGAGAGGATCCTGAGCAGCTGCATCACCGCCTGCTTTGCGAATTGCAAAACATGGACATTTACAAAACACGCTGCATCCGCAAAGTCATTTTAGCTGATTCCACAAATCCCTCTCACCCACTCTTCACCCTCCTGTCATCTGGAAAAAGGTATCAAAGCATTTGGGTCCTCACAGCCAGACTGTGTAACAGTTTCTTTCCACAATCCATTTGACTTCTCAATACAAAGGGACTAGACTAACACACACAAGTGAATTCATTGAAACAGTTTGCTCAAATTGCAAAAATTTCTTTTTAAACTATATATCGCTGCTACACAACATATGTCTATATACGGTGTTTATATTAGATGGTCAATTTATGTGCAATATCACAAATTTACTGCACTGGTTGGTGTTGAAATGCCACTATGTTTATTGCCCCATTGTCCTGTATTGTTTGCACTAAACACTCAAAACATGTGCACTTTATTTAAGGTTTTAGTGCTTTATGTTTCTGCATTCTTGTATTGTTTTTTTTGTTTTGATGTTAATTTATGTTGTTATCGGTCTTGTTATCAATATTGTTTTTAATATATGTCGTTCTGCATAGCACCTTGGTCCTAGAGGAACATTTTGTTTTACTGTGTAGTGTACTGTATATAGTTGAATTGACAATAAAAGACTACTTGACTATTTGTTGAAAATGAACATGAACTAAATATTACCTCATAATAGCCAGCCGTCAAATAAAATTCAGTATGCAACATGATGTTACATTCATTAATTGATCAAAATTATTATAATAATCATACTTTGATAGGATTTATTTGCGAAACAATTTATTTGCAAAACAATTTATTTGCGAAACATAATCTATGGTGTTACAGTCATTAACTACATTGATCAAAATGAACATGAATAAATAATCAAATAATATAATTTTTTTGTATTTCAGGTATTGTTATTAAAGGTTGTGCATATGACTCCTATCAAAATTCATGATGTTACATTTGTTAAATACATTGATCAAAATGAATATGAATAAATGATCAGATTGTGCATTTTTAGCATTTCAGGTATTGTTATTAAAGGTTGTACATAAATCTTATCAAAAATAGCTTGTATTAAATCTAACAAAAGAACATGCATTACGCTACAAAACTGTAGGTGGTGTGACTCTAAAAAGACCAGATCCACCCTAAACCATAAATGGTTCGCCTCACTTCCGGCCTGAAACGGGTGACCTGGATTGTGTGTCTTGAAAGGTGTGTGCTGTGGGGCTGCAGCTGGATATATCTAGTGCCATGTGATAATGATGTCAGTAGGTCAGATTGAGTTAGACCTATCAAACTGCACCATCTAGAGTTTTATGCCAGAACTCTGTATATTTTAGTAATTTTTTTAAATGAAATATCTAAAGGATTGATGATACTGATTAATTTTCACAGCCTTCTTTGATCATGTTTACCAAGGGTATGAATAATTATGAGCACAACTGTAAGTGGCATTTCTCAGGCGTGGCTCATCGGAGAGCCGAGAGTTCATGTGCCACCAACCCTTATGCCCCCGTGTGGTTGAATCAGTATATGACTAAGAAAAAAAAAGCCAGTTATATCAACTTGGATGGTGTGACATTTAACTTTAAAAGGGTCATATGATGCTGCTAAAAAGAACATTATTTTGTGTATTTGGTGTAATGAAATGTGTTTATGCGGTTTAAGGTAAAAAAAACACATTATTTTCCACATACTGTACATTATTGTTTCTCCTCTATGCCCCGCCTTTCTGAAACACGTCGATTTTTACAAAGCTCATCGGTCTGAAAAGCGAGGTGTGCTGTGATTGGCAAGCATCCCGTGCATTGTGATGTGGAATACCTCAAGCGTGTGACGGAATTGTTACGCCCCTCACCATACTGTGCTGATGCCGTGTCCGGCCGGAGCGACGAGACAAAAACATTAAAACCCATTATAAACGAGGCATTTGTTGCATCCAGTGGGGACATAATTATGGATTATAATGACTTATACTGTCTTTTTACGCGTTGCATCATGCCGCGTAAACATAAAACCATGTCTGCATTTGTGATCGGAGAAATGACAAACAACAAGCGCTACTCTACACTGCTCAAAACTCACGTTTGAATCATCAGTGGCAAATCCTTTAAATGAAAACGTACTTACAGTCTGTGAGTCAGAACAGCCGGCATTGTAGTCTACTCTCCCAGGATCAGGAGACAGTCCTCCATAAAATGTGCTGCACACATCTGAATATTTGGGTTGAAGTGTTCTGGAACAGTGTTGTAAATACAACTTAACCACTGATCTAGTCGTGTCCATTTTTGGAAGAACAAAAAAAAAAAAAAACAAAAATTTAGTATGTTTCGCTTCTTCCTTTCAACGAAACAGCAGTCACACACGCCGGACTTGAACGTGAGCTGAGGCGGGTGGGGTCGAGAACGGTGTGCTTGGCGGATTCAACGAAGGAGCGGCAACCACATGTGACGACCCCGGGCTGGACTCCGCTTCGTCCACGGTGAAAGCCGATCCGGTGATCCACAGCGCGAAGTTGATGTATTTCCTCAGCGACCAGCACGGATCAGCTCCAGGCATGACGAAGCGGATATCGTCCTCTTTTGGAAGACCAAACAAAGTAGTTTCGCTTTCACAACGAAGCACACAGCGTCTTCACAACATGGCGGCAGCGGCAACAATACTACAGCGAGAATAAAAGTTACGCCTTCTTTCTTTGCGTGAACATTTGGGCGGCGTTATGACACAAAAACACAAAACCAACAAAATGATGCACAAAAGTCCGCCAAGCTATAAAGATGAGGAAAACACCATAGTGTAATCTGTGCCAGTTAAAATCCCTTAAAAAGACCGTTAAGCACCTACTTCATCGGTTCTAGAAACAAGACAGTCTTGACATTACTAAAGATTTAGCATGAGCATTAACCGAGACATCTAATATCCTTCACATCTCGCTGCTGAAGAGCTCTTTGGCTCTCATTTACACCACAATAAATCAAAATAACACAGCTGTTTACATTTATGCCTCAACAGAAAGAGCAGCACAGCTGGTTGATAGATGATATCTCAAAACAACAGTCGTGCATTAAACAAAAAACAGGACTTTGAGATTAGCTGAATGTAGTTATGAACTGAATTAATTTATACTAGAGGATAATTTACTCAATAGTTTAAGATTATGTTGGGAAAAAGAATCTCATTTGTTTGGGCAGTCCCTTGACAGCTCTTTCTAGTAACATCAAAACACTTTAACACAACATTTGCTTCAGATGATCTAAGCGATGACAATGAGAAAAACACATTTATTAACAGAGAGAAGGAGAAGCACTTTATGAATTTCAAAATATAATAATTGCCCTCTCAAAAAATGAAGGCTGTAACCCATGGCAACCCAATGCTGTTATTATGCAAGCGTTTCGAACCATTGTCTGCCAGAACAGAGCTGGATTCTACCTGACAACTGCTACCACAGCGCCTCTCAGAACCAGGAGAGAACGGGATTGTTATAACAGAACCACCACTGCAATTTCAGCCACACCGCCACACAATGCTGTGACACCATAAACAATGTTACAAGACCCAATACATTTTAAAAATAAACGGGAGCACATCGCAAGCTATTTATCATAAGAGTCCAAATGTTCATCACACAATGCCTAGTTTGAAGCATTAGCTATATGAATAGAAGAGAAATGCTGAAAAGTAAAGAAAAATGGAACAAGATAGAAAAAAATGATGTTTGCAGTTTATGATATTACAACTGAACATCAGTGCGTGGCTTATCAGTTAAGCTCAATATAGTACATTTGCAGTTGAGTCTAATATCCACAGCAGCACTTGTAAAGCTTAACCTGTTTTCTGCATTTATTTATACAACAGTTCGGTTTTCATATTTGATTGGCTGAGTGCCATTTTAAGAGCTCTGATATACTGTAACTGTTCAGACTTTTCACTGTTTGTGCCGTTACACTTGTCTATGTTTGTTCCAGACAGACAAGTGTGTTAGTGGTGGGAATTTTACAGTGACTCTTTCTGCACATCACATCATTCCACCAGTAGGTGGCGACAAGTGACTGGCTTTATGAGTCATTGAATTATTCACTCAAGTCATTCAAAAACCGATTTTGTGTTGCTCCGAGATGTTCTGCTTGATTCTGTTTTGACTTTGTTTTACATTTTCTAAAGAAAAGAAAAAAGAAAAGGTAACTGGAAATATTGTGACAATATAAGCTGCTAAATATGAACTTCTTGTTTATTAACCTTTGAATAAAATAAATAAATATCATACTATATTTATACATACATAAATACATAAATATCATATCATGCTGTTGGACTAAATATCAGTATACAGCAAGGTTACCACATTTGGTTACCTGGCTGGAGTGAGATTTTGCACATTTGTGGTTTAAAGAATTAATTTTTTATATTATCATAATACTGCTAATTACGCAAATACTTCAGTGTAATATTGTGCATTCTATTAAATTTGAAAAACTTTTCATGTAAAGCTTTTTCAAGTTTGTTCCAACTGCAGTTTGCCTTTCACTACTGTAAGTGACATTAGGTTCTTCATGCTGCAGCGAACATATCCAACTAATTGACAATTAAATTATGACCTGTCGTTGACACTGCAAAATTCACCAGCTAAATATAAAATGTACATGCATTTGTGCTTGGCAGAAGTTAAATTTGCTTAACATTGCTTATTTCATTCACTGTTGTTCATCTTTTCCTTTTAAAGTCATTCAATGCACTTAAAAATGTATATTTTAAAATATGTTTTTAGCCTTATGTGTGGGAAAGAGACTAGTGCACTGAGATTGGCATCACTTCTGTCACAGTGACAGTTTGACCTTCTCTAGCCATAAACAATCCTAACAGACAATGATCCACAGCACACCAATGCATCACAAGCAGTGCTCATTAATGACAGCTCTGTGGAGCACAGGTCACGGGGAACACTCAGTGTTCACTCTATCTAATGGTGTGCCATTCATTATTTACTGAAGTCCTAGGTGCACTTCTACAAATAACATCTGTGCACAAAAGCTCTTTTCTAAAACTCTTCGTCTATTTCAGCCACTTTTCCGCTCATCTACGGCTCTTAGCAGGGGAAAGTATTGGTGGTGAATACAAAAACAAATTAACAGAAGTAACAAGAACATGTACTGATCATTGGATTTGATCCATTCCAGACCCCAGAAAACATTTTTACAGATCTCAAGATTCACAAATATTTATATATATATATATTAATGCTCATATACATGTCATATATGGAGATAGCGTATGTGTAGATGATGTGATAGGATATACAGAAGGATGCTTATAAACAAACATTAACCTCTAGTTGATCCCTATATGGTTATCAATAATGAGCACCGCTACAAGGAGGATATGTGAAATGTGTGTGGCGGGTCTGAGAAGATGAAAACAGTGCTGATTTATATATTATATTATTCTATTTTTATATTATTATTATTAAATTGTAGCACATTTATTCTAATTTGCAAACAGTACAATCACAGCTGAATCATAGATAAAGTAGATAATAATATGGTATAAGCATAAGTTTGTCTTTTCATCGGAATCTGTGACTTAAATACCCACATGTCATGCTATATTATTATTAATATGACATTACACTCCTGAGGATGAGCTTCCCTGATGAATTAAGAACTTCTAATATAATAGGATTGACTTAATTGTGAATGAGGTCCAAACATAGCTAGGCCTCTGGCGCTCCTCGAGGTGGGTGATCAAAATGACTATAATATTTCGTAATTTTTAAATATTTGTATTTTTTTTAGGGCATTTTTATGGTACTAAATTATCGTTTATGGAATATTATGACTGCGAAAATAAATTTCCAACTATTAAACTTTCAGACATTTGAATGCTCTGGAGCACCGACTTTAAGTTTGGCTTCTTTTGAAAGAAGACACTTAGGCCAGTTCATTGTTGAATAATAGGGACAAAAGGTTTTAAAGGGGTCATATGAGGCGATTTCAAGTTTCCTTTCTCTTGGGAGTGTTACAAGCTCTTGGTGCCATAAAGAAGATCTGTAAAGTGGCAAAGACTAAAGCTCAAATCCAAGAGATATTCTTTATAAAAGTTCAGAGTCAGCCAAACCCCCCTAAAACGGCTCGTTCTAACAAACCCCCACATATCTACCTCACTATGTAAAAATATTAGCATAATGCCGCCCAAATATGCACGCAAAGAAAGAAGACGTGGTTTCAGGAACAGCAGTAGTGTTGAAGCAGCATGTCAGGGAGACGCTGTGTTTCAGTGCGAAAGCAAAAGCACTTTATTTGGCCTTCCGGAAGTAGATGCATTTAGGAATCATTGGTTAAGATTTATTACAACAGAACAGCACAATTCAGATGTTCGAATTTGTGCAACGCATTTTATGGACGACAGTTTTTTTAAACTAGAAGAGTACGAGGCTGGCTGTGCACAAAGGCTATTTCTTAAAAAAAAAAAAAAAGGTGTAAATTCCGACTTTGCTATGACAATCTGGCGCTTCTGAATCAGCGACTGTAAGTATGTTTTGTTATTAGTTTAAGTATTTGCTATTGACTGTTCAAATGCAGAGTTTTGCGCAGCGCAGAGTAACGCGTCGTGTGTGTGTGTGTGTGTGTGAGAGTGTGTGTGTGTTTGTGAGTGTGTGTGTGTGTGTGTGTGTGTGAGTGTGTGTTGTGTTGTGAGTTGGGTTAGTGTGAGACGTGTGTGTGTGTGTGTGTGTGTGTGTGTGTGTGTGTGAGAGAGGGGAACAGGGTCACATCACAGGAGGCGGAGAGCTGAACTGTTGGCAGAAATCATAGCACGTCAGCTATCTTAACTGCGGCTTGAGTACTGCATCATCACTGTGTCTGTCACATGACTCTGTTTCCCTTTCGGGCTTGAACTGATGGTAAAACTAACGACATTATTAACTGTCTTGATATTTACTTTGAAAGCTCAAGCGATTATGGTAAGGGGCGTTACATTTCCGACGCGTGCTTGCGGTGTTCAGCCAATCACAATGCACTGGGTCAGCTGGCCAATCAGAGCAGACTGGCTTGTTGGAAGGAGGGACTTTGTTGAAAACTAAGCATTTGAGAGAGGCGGGGAATAGAGGGCCTACAGTAATGTACAGTATTTGAAAAATAATTGTTTTTTTGAAAATTAAAGCATGTCAACATATTCTGTTACACCAAATACACAAAATAATGATCTTTAAAATAGCATCATATGACCCCTTTAAAAAACTGAAATAAATTTTTTTTTTCAAATTTAATTGAAATATATTTTCCAAAACATGTTTGAATCTAAAACTGCGGGAAAAATCAAAGCCATATATCTAAAAAAGTTGTGTTCCAAATTTGCGGTTGATATTGAAAAAGATTTTGTATTTGTGTCATACCAGACATTTCCACATGATGAAATTAGCTTCCCATTCGTTTCTTTTTTGTGTTCACATAGCAAGTGACAAAACATTTACCAAGAGTTGTACAACTCCAATGTTCTGAAAAGAAAAAAAAAGTCAACCGGAGAGCACCAGAGGGTTAAACATACTCCTAGCTAAATGTGAATACAAATCAATGAGGCAAACTGGCATGTTTGTTTATCTCTTTATGAATCTGCACTGGTCAAGTGAAGAGGTGAAGAGTCATCCATGTTAGCAGTGCTGCAAAGGCATTTAGAGCATGAATGAGAAAAATCTCTGGAAAACCTCTTATTTTTCCTTCAATCTCACTGTGAAAAAATTAAAACAATCTTGTCCTATCAGATGCTATGCTCCTTTGCCACCACTCTCAGTTCCCTTTCAGTCGGTCACTCCAAGTCAAGTCGGAGAACGACGAATTGGGATCTCGCTTAGAGAAACCAATCCACTTCGAGTGCAAACTAAACAAGCCAATGCACATTGGCATGCGATTATTGCATCCAGCTGCCGCTGATCACAGCTTGAGTATAAGTAGGCAGCAGATGCAGCGCATATTCAGGCTTTTCGCTTCGGAGCCCCCCCCCCCCCCCCGCGCCCCCCCCGAGCGGTTTTCTATCGTTCTGCTCCTGACCTTCTGTGTAGAGAAAAAACTACAGTCAAGCACGCTCTTCATGGGCTCTCATGCTGGTGGTACGGCGCTTCAGCGGCAGTGGTTCTTCCCGTGTCGAGTGGGTTGCACACAACAGGCTGCACTACCCCCTGTGTGTGTTGCAAACGGCCGTCTCCCCTGTGCGCTTCAGCACACTAAAAGCAATTTCTATTCTAAAAGAGCTTCACGGGTGGAACGTATTTTTGAAGACGTGTCTTTTTAAAGATGTCTTACCATCCGTGTGTTTCTGGGTGCGGTCGTTACCTGGCGCCGGGTGATGGTCACGATCGCTGCCTCTCGTGCCTGGGCATGAAGCACGCTGAGGTGGCTTTCGTGGATGACTCATGCTCCCATTGCGGGGGTATGACCATCTCATTGCGGACCGGACTCCGTTACCTGCAAAAGGCGGAGTGCCCGTGCCACTGCCTAGATCTGGGGCTCCCTCTGGTGGCAGCCGGGGGCATCCTTTTTTTGGCAGTGGGCGGACTGGTCTTACGGTCACGGTGAGGAATTCCCCTCCGGGGATGCCCAAACCCGCCGGCACTGCGAAACCAGCGGAGCTCTCAAAAGAGCAGGTTGGACCCTCCCGGGGGGTACCACCTGTTTCTTCCGAGGCTCCCCCCGACGATCGGATGTCGGTTGCAGCATCTTAGGGTGAGCCGGACTTTTCCGGGGATGAAGATCCGTCAGTGTTGCCGCCCTCTGGGCGGTCAGCGGTGCCGGAGACGGACCCGGAAATGATGGCAATGCTTTCCCGGGCCACGAGAGTGTCGGGCTCGAGTGGAATCTTCCACTGCTGTCCCGACCCTCAAGGTTGGACGATTGGTTCTCGGGGTGGTCCGCGCTAGTTCTCAGCGCCCCGCCTCGGTGCCTTTCTTCCAGGAGGTGCATGATGAGATCGCTGGGTCATGGACGGCAGCTTTCACTGCCAGAAACCGGCCCAGTGGCTCATCCTCCCTCACCACACTCGATGGGGGTCCAGTGCGGGGGTACGCAGGAGTTCCCCAGGTGGAGAGGTCAGTTGCGATGCAATTGTGTCCAAATGCCGCTACCACTTGGCGGGCAAACCGTTGCCCCCCTCCCGGGCCTGTAGGCACGCGTCGGCCTTGATCGACAAGGCTTATACGGCCTTTGGAGGAGAAGCTGCGTCTGCCTTACAAGCTTCGGCGTTACTGCAAGTGCACCAGGCCAAGGCACTGAGGGGCTTGCACGAGGGTGGTCACGACCCGGAAATTCGCAGAGAACTCCGCACCACGGCGGACATCGCGCCACGAGCGACGAAGGTTACGACGCGGTCTCTGGTGTCGTGCGATGTCCACTATGGTGGTCCAGGAGCGCCATCTCTGGCTGTGTCTGGCCGACATGTGTGAGACGGACAAGACAAGATTCTTGAACGCCCCGTGTCCCAGACCAGCCTTTTTGGTGACACAGTGGAGAACTTTGCCCAGCAGTTCTCCACTGCCCAAAAGCAGACTGAGGCTAACGGACATCCGCCCCGGTCGTGCAGCTGGCGCCTCCTACCCGGAGCAGCGCTCCTGCGGCCTCCAGCAAAGCTGCGCTGTGGAGCCTGTCGCAGGGCAGCCGACCCGCCCGTCCAGGCCCCCGCCAGACCTGGTGGTAAGCGAAGGAGCAAGAGGCCCTGAGATGGGCGACCCAGAGATGGAGGGAGTTGCTCTTCGGGAGATGGTGAATGCACCACTCCCTCCCCGGAGGAGGGCCAGGCGGAGAATCTTTTGTTTCCTTTTTTTCTGCCACTGACTTCGCGGCCAGTGGTACCCAAATTCTCAACAAAAGAGCAATTTCTTCTTTCTCTGGGTCCCCTGAGGGGACGGGGGGTTGTGGACGATTCAGAGCCGTATCACACTCACCATCCTCTCTCACCAGCGAGCAGCAGTGGGCGGATCAGGAGGACAAACCAACGGACTACCCACGCACCCTCTGCTCAAACGCAGGTCAGTGTTACACACACCCAGACCCCGTCTCGGGCCGGCAAAGAGACGCCCGGGCCGGGTCTCTGCGTTTTTCCGCACTGCCCCACTACGGGTACGCCTGTAGTTCCGTTGATGCCACTTGCGCGGTGTCTGGGAGCCTGGCTAGAGCTACCCAGCCCGTCTCGATGGCTCCGTCAAACCGTCAGGCTCGGCTATGCGATTCAGTTCGCCCGGCGCCCTCCCAAGTTCAGGGGTGTCCACTTTACTTCAGTGAAAGCAGCAAATGCCCCTGTCTTGCGTGCAGAGATCGCAGTCCTACTGGCGAAGAACGCGATAGAGCCGGTTCCTCCAGCCGATATGAGGTCGGGGTTTTACAGCCCTTACTCCATTGTACCCAAGAAAGACAGGTGGGTTGAGACCGATCTTGGATCTGCGCGTCTTGAACCGGGCCCTTCACAGGCTCCCGTTCAAGATGCTCACGCAGAAATGCATCTTCAGGTGTATCCGTCCCCAAGATTGGTTTGCAGAGATCGACCTGAAGGACGCGTAATTCCATGTTTCGATCCTTCCGCGCCACAGGCCATTCCTGCAGTTTGCGTTCGAGAGGGCGGGCATACCAGTACAAGGTCCTGCCCTTCGGGCTGTCCCTGTCGCCCCGTGACTTCACGAAAGTTACGGAGGCAGCCCTTGTTCCCATGAGAGAACAGGGCATTCGCATTCTCAACTACCTCGACGATTGGCTCATACTCGCTCAGTCTCAGGATCAGTTGTGCGAGCACAGGGACTTGGTGCTTTCACACCTCAGCCTGTTGGGCCTTCGGGTCAACTGGGAAAAGAGCAAACTCTCCCCGACGCAGAGGATATCTTTTCTCGATATGGAGTTGGACTCAGTCAAACAGACAGCACGCCTCACGCAGGAACGTGCTCAGTCAGTGTTGAACTGCTTGAATACATTCAAGAGCAGGATGGCGGTCCCACTGAAACAGTTTCAGAGGCTCCTGGGGCATATGGCAGCCACGCCGCTGGGGCTGCTCCATATGAGACCGCTGCAGCACTGACTCCATGGCCGAGTCCCGAGGTGGGTGTGGCACCGAGTGATACCGGCCTGCCGCCAAACCTTCACCCCGTGGTCAGACCTTGCGTTCCTCCTGGCAGGAGTGCCCCTGGAGCAGGTCTCCAGGCATGCTGTGGTTTGCACGGATGCCTCAACCACCAGCTGGGGGGCCACGTACAACGGGCTTGCAGTGTCAGGGGTTTGAACGGGGCCCCAACTGCACTGGCACATCAACTGCCTCGAGTTGCTGGCAGTGCACCTTGCCCTGGGCCGTCTCAAAGGGCGCTTACGAGGCAAGCATGTACTGGTCCGCACGGACAACACAGCGACCGTTGCGTACATCAACCGACAAGGTGGTCTGCGCTCCCGTCGCTTATCGCAACTCGCCCGCCACCTCCTCCTCTGGAGTCAGAAGCATCTGAGGTCGCTTCGTGCTGTTCACATTCCTGGGCTGCTCAACCGGGCAGCCGACGAGCTGTCCCGAGCTGCTCTCCTGGGAGAATGGCGACTCCATCCCCAGCCGGTCCAGCTGGTTTTGGGACGTTTCGGAGCCGCTCAGGTAGACCTGTTTGCCTCTCCAGAAACCTCTCACTGCCAGTTGTTCTTCGCCCTGACCGAGGGAACACTCGGCACGGACGCACTGGCAAACAGCTGGCCGCGGGGCCATCGCAAGTATGCGTTTCCCCCAGTGAGCCTTCTGGCACAGTTGCTGTGCAAGGTCAGGGAGGACGAGGAGCAGGTCCTGCTGGTGGCACCCTATTGGCCTACCCGGACCTGGTACCCAGAACTAATGCTCCTCGCGACAGACCCTCCTTGGCCGATTCCTCTGAGGAAGGATTACTGACTCAGAGACGGGGCACCCTTTGGCCCCCACGTCCAGACCTCTGGAAACTTCATGTCTGGTCTGGGACGGGATGCATAGGTTCTAGGTGACCTACCCCAAGAGGTAGTTGACACCATCACTTCAGCGAGGGCAACGTCTACGAGACACGCCTACGCTTTGAAGTGGAACCTGTTCGTTGAGTGGTGTTCTTCTCGCCGAGAAGACCCCCGAAGATGCCCGATCGGAGTTGTGCTGTCCTTTTTGCAGCAAGGGTTGGAGCGAAGGCTGTCTCCCTCCACCCTGAAAGTTATGTCGCTGCAATTGCTGCTAACCACGACCCCGTAGAAGGGAGGTAGTTGGGGAAGCATGACTTGGTCGTCAGAATCCTTAGGGGGGCGAGAAGGTTAAATACTCCACGGCCCCCCTCTATACCCTCTAGGGACCTGACTCTAGTGCTCACGGCAATACAGCAGGGCCCATTTGAGCCTTTGAAGTCAGTTGAGCTGAAGTTTCTATCAATGAAAACCCTGCTCCTGCTTGCATTGGCCTCCATCAAGAGGGTAGGGGACCTGCACGCATTTTCGATCAACAATTCGTGCCCAAGGTTCCCGCTATTAGGTGGTGAACCTCCAAGCGCTGCCCTCGGAGGTGGCAGACCCAGCCCTAGCTTTGCTCTGTCCTGTCCGAGCCTTAAGGTGCTACGTTGACTGTACGCAAAGCTTCAGGACCTCAGACCAGATCTTTGTCTGTCACAAGAGGCCAGCAGAAGGGAATGCCGTCTCGAAGCAGATGATGGCCCACTGGATAGTGGATGCCATCACACTGGCTTATCAGGCACAGGGTGTGCCCTGCCGTTCAGGTTGCGAGCTCACTCATCTAGAAGTGTTGCATCCTCCTGGGCGATGGCTCGTGGCGCCTCACTGGCAGACATCTGTAGGCCTGCGGGCTGGGCGACCCCTAACACATTCGCTAGATTCTATAGCCTTCGTGTGGAGCCGGTATCCTCCTGTGTTCTCACCTCAAACGAGTAGAAGCACTGAGAGGCCCCGGCTTCAGGTCGGCTTGTGAAAACCACTCCAGCGAGTCCATATAGTAGACCCTGTTGAGCTCCTCCAGCCATCGGCAGCCAGACGTGGCAGAGGTCGGCGCCAGGCCTGCACTCGTTGACTCCTCGAGAACCGGTAGAAGGCTGGGATCCATATGTAAGACCCAAGTGGATCTCACATGTGTAAAGTCCACGGTATAGCCTCAAAGCCCGTGTTTCCCCGGCAGACTTCTACCATTCCAAGAGGGTTACAATCACCTCCATTCTTCCATATGCACCTAAGGAATGTCCATATGTGTATTGCTTCCAAAACCTCCTTCGGGAAGGTTGGAGCTTCCGTAACGCCCCTGTTCCAAATAGAACGGGTACGTTTTCCCAGTGTTAACCAGTCTTACTCGTTGGGTAGTGCCATAGTAGCAGTAGCTGGTCCTCTTGTGAAGAAGCTCTGGTCTACGCCAAAAATTAGGGGCGCAGGTGGCTTCCACAGGAAACTGGAAGTAGCTGTGCCCTTTTGGTTGGATCCCAATTCATTGGTCATTCGACGTGACGTCGAGAGTGACCGACTGAAAGGAAACATCTCGGTTACATATGTAACCCTCGTTCCCTGAAGGAGGGAATGGAGACGTCTCGTCCCGTTGCCACGGTTGCTGTACCACTGCTGAGCTGCCGGGTCACCGGCTTGGCTCCTCAGCTAAAACCTGAATATGCGCTGCATCTGCTGCATACTTATACTCACGCTGTGATCAGCAAAAGCTGGATGCAATAATCGCATGCCAAAGTGCATTGGCTCGTTTAGTTTACACTCGAAGTAGATTGGTCCTCTAAGCGAGATCCCAATTCGTCGACATGACGTCTCCATTCCCTCCTTCAGGGACCGAGGGTTTTTTTTTCTTTACAGTAACACGCTGAATGTGTACGTCTATGGGACTGACTCCTTTTGTTGGATATGAATACGGAGGATATATATAAGGCTACTGGACACTCTTTTATGTTCTGTCCGCATCCTTCGTTTCCATGGAGACAAGGCCAGATTCATCCTCTGCCACAACCCCCACCTTTAGCTAGGTTTGATGAACACTGGATTAATTGCCAATTACCCACCGTGTTTTTTTATCCCCAACTGCATGAAATAATTATGCCTCATTTCCCTTCCATGAATTTTTATGGTTATGACGCATGTTAGACGACCTCTTACAGGGCAAAGGGAACAAATGCAGTCATTCCAGCAGAACAACCCCAGATTTAATGGCAGATTTCAGTGCAGTCAATTAACCACAACTAAAAACAGAAAAGCCCAGATCCTTGGCACTGATCTCCCTGTCACGCTGAGACTTAGCTCTGCTGGGCTCCACGGTGGAAATCTCTTATCATCATAAAGAACTTAAACAGAATTAATGACAGCTGAAAAACTTTTCATTCAAACACATCCTGTCGTGGTGAGAGGGCAGAACAAGGACAGATGGAAAAGGAAAGAGAAAGGACAATGTTCTGTGCCAGAGGCGCTTGAAGTTCAGCTGCAGATACAGTGTGTATCAGGATAGACTGAGTGATCTTACTCTCCTGGAAATGTCACACTGCATTCATCCACACAAGCAGAAGAATTGCCATCTAGCTCTAGTCACTTTATTTATTCTTGTGTTGTTTATTTGTTCTTGCACGCTTGGCTCCTTCGGTAAAACCATCTCTCATTCATTTTCTTGTATACCTGCATAGAGTAAGTGCTGAATGTCAATAAAGTATGTCATATCTGCACCGTTTCTTCACCAGGCAATTGGGAACAGTAATGTGAAGCTTTATCCAAGTGTATTCTAGTTTACTTTTTTCCAACAGGTAGGCCCAAATAACTTACTAATAGTTGTCTCTGCAAATTAGTAGAATATTACAGCAATAAGCCCCAAGAAGCTGTGGTTTACAGTGAATTTAGAACAGCTAAGCGGCATTGTAAAAAAAGCTGTTCTAAATTCACACTAAACCGCAGCTTCTTGGGGCTTATTGCTTTTATCAAATGGTTACCACACAATACATATATTAAAGGCAAAATATGTGTATTATTATTATGTTACTTTTTTAAAGTTAAATGAGTTTGAGTTTATTTGACACAAAAAGTAGCAATATAACTGTTACACTCTTTTGTCAAGGATAGCACAATAAAGTTGCATTAACTTATTTCCATTGTGGTCTTTGATTTTAATAATACTCTGTCTGGTAAAATGTCCATGCCTTACATTAACCCGTGAAAAGAAGTTAAAATACACTGAGGCTCTATTATTAATAATTTACCATTTTTACTTGTCGGAATACAAATCTTTTGACAGGTAACCAACTGAAGGTACCGAAAGTGTATATTTTCCATATGACTAAAATAGAGTAATCCTAAAACTAATCTCATCAATTTATTTTCTGACTTTTGCAACTTTACCATCCATGTACTAGATAAATCGGTCATCAAATGACATTGAACTAGGCATGTGGCCTACCTTTCACTTTATCTGTCCCAACAAAAATATGTCACGAATACGGTCCATGAACTTCCTTCTGCTAGCCATCAGAGGTCACCCTTTCCGATTTCATTGACTCTCGCACACTACACACTGTTGCACATCACCCCGGACTACATATCCCATCATTCAATGCACTGATTGCACCCAGCTGTTTCATATCACTCCCTCACTATTTAACACTCACTCTGATCCCTTCCCTCTGCCGAGTATTGTTTAGCGCTTATCCTTAGATAGCTACACTTCAGAGTCCTCATTAGTTTCCCTGCCTTAGCCTTAGCCTTAGCCTAGTTTTGCCTCGCCTTGTCTTGTCTGTTTTCTCCGGTTTTGATCTTCGCCTGTTTTCCTGGATTTCTCCCTTTAGCCTTGCCCCTGTGACTCTGTCTGCCAATCGTCGACCCACGCTAGCCCTAGGATTATTCTCGTGTCTTGCCCGCCATATACCAGTTTGCCATTATCTGACCCATGCCTGTTTAATGACCACGTCTCTGTCTTCTCCAAATAAAAGCTTTGCATATGGATCCGCACGTCTCACGTCTCGTCAGCCCCGTAACAGAATACTCGGCCACACAAGGATCCAGCGGCTTTTCAAGTGGACATTGGCCAGGTATGGACACTGCAAGACTGTTATTAACCCTCGAGCAGGGCTTGCGAGCGCTCGAGGATTACGTGCAGGAGTATTTGGATCTTGCATATTATTCTGATCTGCCTGACTGTGTACTCATAGACATTTTTTGTGACGGTATAAATGAACCGTTAAAGACACGATTAATACGTGAGGGTCCCCGTTCTTCCCTAAGTGATTTTATGGATTATGCTCTGTTGTCTGTTGGTTCAGCGTTCACTGTGGGTATCGCAGAGGAACGTGACCCCGCACTCACTCGTGTAATGGCGGCCGCGCTAGAGCACGCTCACAAAATGGCGGACACTGCAGCGCCCAGTCAAGTCACAGTTGATATTCATGAGCCTCGTCAAGTCACAACTGATATTCATGAGTCAAGTCAAGTCACAACTAATCTTCATGAGTCAAGTCAAGTCACAGTGATCTTCCTGAGTCGAGTCTAGTCACAGTTGATCGTCATGAGTCAAATCGAGTCACAGTTTATTATCATGAGTCTGGTCAAGTCACAGCTGATATTCATGAGGCAAGTCAGGTCACAGTTGATCTTCCTCAGTCAAGTCTAGTCACCGTTGATCTTCACTGAGTCGAGTCTAGTCACAGTTGATCGTCATGAGTCAAGTCAAGTTACAGTTCATTATCATGAGTCAAGTCAAGTCACAACTGATCTTCATGAGTCCAGTCAAGTCTCAGCTGATCTGCCAAAGCCTCATCATGTCTCAGCTGTTCATCCAGAGCCACGTCACGTCACAGCTGACCTTCTAGAGTCTCGCCATGTCTCAGCTATTCATCCAGATTCACATCGCATCACAGCTGATCATCCAGAATCACGTCACAGATGTTCGCACAGAGTCACGTCATGTCTCAGCTATTCATCCAGATTCATGTCGCATCACAGCTGATCATCCAGAGTCATATCACATCCTGTCTGTTGCATCCAGATCTTCAAGGTCAGTCCTTCAGTATCCCAGTCTGGTATCCATTGTGAGGGATGCACCGCTGGTGTCTGATCGCGCAGCTGGTATACCCAAACCCACTCACTTTAGCCCTCCTGTTCCTGAACTCATTCCCCTGTCTGCAGCACTCCCCATATGGGGGGTTGCTTTATGGTGTATCTGGGCCGCGTACTCCACCGCCGATTTGCTAGAGGCAGCGGCACCGGCTACAACATCTCCAGAGGTGGCGGCTTACGCTGCAGAACCTCCCGAGGTAGCGTGTCAACTGCCGTGCTCCCAGAGGCCACGGTGTCCACTGAAGTCTCTTTAGAGGTGGCGGCGCAGGCTGCAGAACTTCCCGAGATGGCGACACTTGCCTCAGTCCCTTGCGTGGTGGTGGCGCCCAGCAACGCACTTTCTGCTTGTCTGTTCCGGCCAGGGAGGCCGTCTATGAACTTCCTGCATGTCCTGTTCCGGCCAAGGAGGCCGCATATTAACTCTCTGCCTGTCCTGTTCCGGCCAAGAGGCCGCCTATGAACTCTCTGTCTATCCTGTCATGGCTAAGGAGACTGTTTGCGAACTTCCTGTTCGTCCTGTCACAGCTATAGAGACTGTTTGCGAACTCCCTGCTCGACCTGTCACAGCTATAGAGGCCGATTGCGAACTCCCTGCTCATCCTGTCAAGGCTATGGAGGCCGTCTGTGAACACACTGCCCGTCCTGTCACGGCTATAGAGACCGTTTACGAACTCCCTGCTTGTCCTATCACAGCTATAGAGGCCGTTTGCAAGCTCAATGCTCGTCCTGTCACAGCTATAGAGGACGTTTGCGAGCTCCCTGCTCGTCCTGTCACAGCTATAGAGGCCCGTTGCAATCCCGGCTCGTCCGTCACAGCTATAGAGCGTTGCGAGCTCCCTGCTCGTCTGTCACGCTATGGAGGCGCGGGAATCCTCATCCTGTCATGTCCGGATTATGGAGGCAATTGTGAATTCTTGTGTGCTTTGTTGTCGCCAGGGAGGTTGTCCTGAATGATCAGTCGTATCTGTCAACCTCAATGTTCTGTCTGTGTTGTCTGTCTATGCTCTCTCGTTGTTACAGTCTCCGCCAGGGTCTCCTGATCAGTGTGGTTCACCGTGGGGGTCTCCTGTTCCTTATGCTCCACCGTGGTGGTCTGTCTGGCCATGGTGGTCCTCTGCTCTGCCATGGTGGCCCTCCGTTCCGCCGTGGGGGTCCTCTGCTCCGCCGTGGGGGTCTACTGTCTGGCTCTGGTGGTCCTCTGCTCCGCCGTGGTGGTCTACTGTCTGGCTTTGGTGGTCCTCTGCTCCGCCGTGGTGGTCTACCGTCTGGCTCTGGTGGTCTTCTGCTCCGCCGTGTTGGTCTACTGTCTGGCTCTGGTGGTCCGCACGTCTCACGTCTCGTCAGCCCGTTACATATATATAGCATATCTGCTATAAATTTGATTCTAGCATCAGCTTTTCCCAAAACGTTCCAGGCTATACTTACACCATACAAATTATTATCCAGAACACAACCAAGGTAATTGACAGATTAAATTTCACTAACTTTATTAGTGACACAGTATTTGTTATTATAAGTCCAAATCAATTTCCAATTGATATTCTCAAAAAGGTTATTCCAGAAGTACTTATCGAAATGTTGCAGGGCAATGAATCAAATATCTAAAAAATATATTATTACAGTTTTTATCTTTAATATCAATACCGTTTAATAAGATCTCTTTTTTAAACGAGATAGCCCTTCAGTTTTGGACAAAAGAATCCTACCTTTGAGTGACAAATCACTCATGAGCCACATATCAAATTTCTTTTTAATTTTCAACAGAAGGGGTTGGAAATTAGATCGTACTCCGATTGACTGATCTTTACAAATATTAATACCAAGATAAGTTACTTCCTCCCTAATTGGAATACCTTCAAATTCAGTAAAAGGCATACCTTTGTCTTTAAGTGGAAAAAGGGTACACAAATGCTCGTCTTGCACTAGCTCGACTTCACGCATTACGTAATCACATTGGAAAGGTCACACGTGATGTAGGCAGAAGTAGTAAACTCCATCTGATTTTCTCCTCCAAATTCAAAATCGACCAACATCATTGTATTACCGTTTTTTGTAAACGGCGCTTGACTTTCTTTGCATGTTTGCTTTGTAAACACTGGGTCGGTACTTCCGCATTTCCAACATGACTATGTAATGCGTGAAGTCCGTAACGCTGAGGAACAAAACACCGTGTTACTCAAAGACGCAGCGGTTGTGCTGTTTGTTCTATTTTCTTTTTGAGGAACAAAATGGAATTTTGTGTCTGAAAGTTAGTCGGTAATGTCTTGTTTATTGTACATTTGCGATCATGCAGATATTCGGAAAAAAAGTACTCTTGTTTGTGTGATAGGCTAAGTCATATATCATAGGCATAGCTATGTTATATAAACAGAAACTCATTAAATTACTATTTTTATTTTTTTAAATCATTTTTATTACATTTCTGCCCCACTATATCTGATGGCACCAGATTCTCATATGTAAGCAGATTCTCATATGTAAGCAGATTCATATGAAAAATAATGCGATCATCAACAATAAACAGCATATAAATGAAAACTGCCTAATGTTACCGAGTGAAATGTCAATCCCGGAAGTGGCAAAGGACTGTGAAGCTTTGGGGGTGTTGATGAAAGCGCTTTACTGCAATCTATGTTTTGATCATTGTTATGAATCTGATCCAGATGTAGTCTTTGACAAAAATGTGATTTTCTCAGCTTTTTGATCAAAATGTTGCTTTTTTATGAAACTTACCTTACCTGGCAGTGGCTGGCAACTTTTTTCTAAAATGCTGGTGGGGGAAAAGTTAATATAATATATAGAATCATCCTCTGTAAAGAAGCGCATGAACATATGAAAATGTATCGCAACACACGACACCTCATGTGTGCTCATTTGGGCTAAAGACTTAATGGAGCTGTTTAAAGTAGCCATGACGACAAATTAATCAGTGTAGTCACGATTCAATACGTGTGTACTGTCATGTGAAATACATGATGAAATACCAGTTTATGCTGTTTGATTATGGCCTTGAAGGTCATAGTTGGAAGCTGTTAGACCCGGCTGGCCCGTTTAGCCCTTGCGTGCACTGTGGAAATGCAGTTAATAATTTCTGACTGGCATAACTGAACAAATCAAGCAAACGTAAACAGGCTACAAGGCGGGGCCCATGGGCTGCAGCCCAGTCAAGCCCAATGGTAAGTCTGGCCTTGACTGTTCCTGAAACAGTGAACTATCCGCTAACTATCCGCTTTATACATTTCTTTTAATGGAGGTTCATGAACGCATAATATTCATGTGTTTTCACATAATGATATAAACTGTGTGAGCACATATTTATAGACAGTTAAAGCTTTTGAAAAACATACTGAAGAATAAACTCTAGCTATACTCTGGTGTATTTCATTGTTAAACACCTTTTGACCTTTTTGGCATGATTTGTGACTCTTGACAAAACATGGGAGAAATTTCATCAATATCCTCTGGCAGTTTAGTGTATCGGGGTGGGGAGAAATATCAGTATTGTAGTTCACAATACTGTGTCAGTATTCTCAAGGTCAGAAACAATTTTTTTTTTTGTTATATTTTTCACATAAATATTTTTCATGGAGGGGATGGACCACCATTCAGAGTAAATCTGTGAGAAGGTCAAACATATTTTAGCATTCAGTTAATTCATTATTATATATATATTTAAACCAAAATCTGTCAGAGTATTATGTGTTAGACTTTGAAAAACCCTGCCCAATATAGTGACGTCAGTAATGGGAACTGAACAATGATGCACGTGTGTATGAGGACCACTGTTCTTTAATTGTTTTCTTTAATTAAACTAGTGAGAGACTCACCGCCTGCCTCCTTCCTTTGACATGTTGACAGAAGTGGCCAAGTGAGGAAAGAACTGCATACAAAAGAAAAATGCCATTAGCTGTGTATAATTGCGAAGGCTGCGTCCTCTGGAGGTTACATAAGAAGTCGTATGGGTGTTCTACTTGCTTTTCTGAAATGAGACGACTCGGAGCCTATCAGCCTTCGAATGCGACCTCCGGAGGGCACAGCCTTCGAAATGAGACACTGCGATTGTTCAAACCGCCAGACAACTTTACATTCGACAAGCCAGGGGATTGGCTTTCATGGCGATTAGAATGTCATGGAAAAGTTGATTTATTTCAGTAATTCAACTCAAATTGTGAAAACTTGTGTATTAAATAAATGTAATGCACACAGACTAAAGTAGTTTAAGTCTTTGGTTCTTTTATTGTGATGATTTTGCTTCACATTTAACAAAAACCCACCAATTAACTATCTCAACAAATTAGAATCTCTAAACAATAAAAAATTTTTTAGTGAATTGTTGGCCTTCTGAAAAGTATGTTCATTTACTGTACATGTACTCAATACTTGGTAGGGGCTCCTTTTGCTTTAATTACTGCCTCAATTCGGCGTGGCATGGAGGTGATCAGTTTGTGGCACTGCTGAGGTGGTATGGAAGCCCAGGTTTCTTTGACAGTGGCCTTCAGCTCATCTGCAGTTTTTGGTCTCTTGTTTTCATTTTCCTCTTGACAATACCCCATAAATTCACTGTGGGGTTCAGGTCAGGCGAGTTTGCAGGCCAGTCAAGCACACCAACACCATGCTCATTTAACCAACTTTTGGTGCTTTTGGCAGTGTGGGCAGGTGCCAAATCCTGCTTGAAAATGAAATCAGTAATTTGAGTTGAATTACTGAAATAAATGAACTTTTCCACGACATTCTAATTTATTGAGATGCACCTGTACCTTTGCACCCCGAGAGAAGCCGATTAATGACTTTCATCACACCATTTGCTAAATATTGTTTTAAAAGTCTTCCTTTCTGTATCAGTATTGCTCCTGAGATGCTGCTGAAAGGCCTAGAAGGAGTTCAGGTGTACATGGATGATGTGATCGTATATGGAGCATCCATGCAGGAACACAACAGAAATGTGTAACGGAAAAAAATGTAACTAGCAGGCCTGAAATTAAACAAAGATAAATGTGTGTTCTGGCTAAATGAGCTGCATTTCCTGGGCCAGGTAGTCAATGAGAATGGAATCTGGGCAGACCCAGAGAAAGTCAAAGCCATCGTTGAATTCAAAGCCCCAAAGAATGTACACAAACTAAAGAGAGTGCTGGGGATGATTAATAATATGGGGAAATATGTGCATCATCTGACAACTCTCGGAGGACCACTATACGAACTCCTCTGAACAAAAACTGCGTGGACATGGGACTCAGCACAGGAGCAAGTACCATACCAGTAGTAATGGTTTAAGGGGGTACTCCTCCAACAATATTGTGGCACTGGTCCCTTTGATAAACAGCAAAGATTTGGACAATGTGCCGATTAGATGCCAGAGACTTTTACTAAGACTAATGAGATTCAGCATGACAGCAGAGTGCGCTCCAGGTAAAACATTTGTAGTAGTGGACACTTTATCATAAAGCAGCACCATGGACAGCACTACTGAAGCAGACATAAGCTGCTATGCTAACATGAACTTGGGAAATGTCCCCGTATCACAAATAAAATAAATGCAATTCTCAAGGCAACACAACAAGAGGAAAACTTGCAGAGAGTAAAATAATTAATCAGAACTGGATGGCCCACACACTCCCGAGATGTACACCCCTCAGTAAGAGATTTTCATGCCCTCAATAGAGAATTGTCGGAGACTGACGGCTTGCTCACTTGGGGAAACCGTATCATCATACCAGAATCCCTACAACAAGAAATTCTAGACGAATACATGAAGGACACCAGGGATGGACCAAAGTCCCACTCTCCTTACTGACAGACCATGGCTGTGGCTGGGCGCGGATCTGTGTGAATACAAAGGCAAACATTATATTGTACTCTCTGATTATTATTCCAGGTATTTGGAAATCCTACACTTAATGAATACCACACAGCCTAACAAGTTGTCATCAAACTCAAAGCAACATTTGCACGATTTGGCATTCTCGACGTGGTCGTTTCAGACAATGGCCCACAATTTGTGAGCGAAACTTTCCAGACATTCATGAGTTTGATTTTCAGCATGTTACTTCAAGCCTGCATCATCTGTCGAGCAACGGACAAGCAGATCGAGCTGTCCAGTCGGCAAAAACAATTCTACAGCAAAAAAGGCCCAGTGCTAGCTGTCACGATCTCTAGCTGGAGTGCCCATGAGCTCCTCTAGACTGGCATTTCCCAGATATACCAGAAACTCATCAGTGGACTACACCTGTTTCCAATCAGGAGGACTAATTAAGTTGCACCCTTTCACCCACTCATTGCTGTGTATTGTATATTCGTAACTGCATTCCTAGCCGTCCATTGTTCCCGTGTTTTCTTGTTTCCTTGCCTTGCCTTCGTGTTTTTTTACCCTGGACTGTTTTCCTGGTTTTTATGATTGTTTACTGCTTGCCCTGACCATTGCCTTTTTTCGGATTACTCTTTTGACTTTGCCTTGGATATTACTGTTTTACTGGTATTTTGACCCTGCCTGTCTGACTACGATTTCAGTAAAGCGTGCATTTGGATCCTCAACCTCCGTTGTCACGCCTCCCACGTTACAGACGTTTTGTTGAGTTACAGAACTACTCCACCTACAACTCATTCCATCAGAGGCCTGTACAGGCACCGAAACAACAGTGGACTCAGAAACAAAGACTGATGATGACACTGGACAAACAAATAACCCACTGCCTACTCAGAGTAGTGAAGGATTGAGAGTAACAAGGTCTGGTAGAGTAAGTAAACCAGTTCAGAAACTGAATTTGTAGCTGTATGTGTCCCAGGTAGCATAAGGATTGTGATTAGTGGACTGTTCAAATGTCAATGTTAAGTGTTAATATGCTTATGGAGTAAATGTTAGTAAAACATTGAGAAGTTACAGTTCTGTTTATGCATACAGTTAAATCCTGCAAATTATAGAATGTTTAAATGTCTAAGGGAGGAAGAGTTGAAATAAAGTAAAACAGCCTTGTATAAAGTATACAGGGATAATATGCTATGTTCATTATGTAATGTTTCTGATTTTAATTCTGTTGTTATAGTGTTATGGCAAATTCATAAAATGGGGAGGTGTCAGAGTATTATGTGATAGACTTTGAAAAAACCCAGCCAATATAGTGACGCCAGTAATGGGAGCTGAACAATGATGCACGTGTGTAAGAGGACCTCTGTTCTTTAATTGTTTTTGGTAATTAAAATAGTGAGTGACTCACCGCCTGCCTTCTTTCTTTGACAAAATCCAAACTCAGAATTAAAAAAAAAAGATCAAAATATATCTAATAAAGCTAATATCGTATTGACATGTTGCTGATTCCCATCCCTAATAGTTTCATGATGTCACCTGCGTTCATCAATAACACAAAAGTTAGACTGCCATAGGATATCTATCTACACAGGACTTCTAATGTTTAGTCAAACTGCATGTTGTTGAGAATATTGTTTAAATCCAGAGGGCAGGTTAGCGGTAATTGTACATGCATGTGACAGAACTATCTTGTATCTTGTAACTGACCTTTCCTGGCACTGCCATCTGCTTAAACTCCCATTATGCCCACAATATGTGAATGTTATAGGCATTGCAGACTATGGGGTCAAAAGGTTAAGGACAGACATTTATAAGACTGTAAATGGAAAAGAGACTCTAATGTCCTGTCTTTAGTTCATCCCTGGCAGGAGGAAACTTATTCTAGTTATTAAATAATTAAACAAAAACATATTCTGAGACCAAGGAGTGAAGATCTTGCTGATTATCATTGTCCAGTTAGCTCCTAGATGTCATAGCTATTCTTTAAAATTTTGCATTATATACAGTAATTACAGATGTTTATGCCAGTGCCATAAAATCCCCCTCTGACCTTTGAAATGTTTCTCCTGCAAAAACTATATGTTGTGTAATTAACTAGAAGTAATTGTCTGATCAGCTAAATTCATTAAAACGAGTGTTTTTCTCACTCTCTCTTTCGCTGACAAGAGCACTTCTGCCAAGACAACCGCTCTGGTCTCATGAGGTGCTTTAATAAAGCAGAGAAGACAGCAGGAAAATACAGACTCATTATATTGTTGCGGTGTTCCCACTAAACAGCTGCTTTATTGAGTGACACAGATGCTTTTGTCTGTTTCTGCGTGCTGTTTAATGTCAGGTATCATCTGTATTCTGACTGAAATACTGTGTGTGCTGTATGTATAGGCCTATATACTGTAAAAAATACTGTAACACTGGTAAAAAAAAAGTTTTTATGCTGTATAAAAATTGGTTTTCCCTATTACCCCGTTGGTAGATGCTGGAAGAGAGCTAGAATTTTACATTATATTGCTAATTAACATTAATTTACTTGTAAATCCGATATAATCACAGCACAGAAGATGAAAGTGACAGCCAGCTGTACATCTCTATATATGCAACAGCTACGATGACCTGATTTTCTGAACAATTTAAAACCATATTCGTGTTCTTATTTCTGATGATACAAACCCTGAGTGGATGTTTAAGTGTGTGTGATTTCTAAGTAACATCAGACCATTCTAGGATAATGAGATATGCATTTGTCCTCCAAAACACTCTCACTGTAACCTCTAAACAAATATTTGTTGAAGAGCTGTCATCACGCTAAATAATGCTGTGATCCTAGCCAACGCTGTTTCCATGACAACTCTTTCCAACAGCATCCCCACTATGGAGATATTGCAGTCTGGTCTGGTTAAATGCTTCATGAGAAGGTTAACACTGTTATGCATTTAGTGTTCAGTATACTGTAAAAATAAGCACAAAAGTAACAACCACGATATCCCTCAACACCACCCCCAATAGGTACATTTGCAAAATTATTCATTCTGTCCTTTTAACAGTCAATTTGGTAACACTTTATAATAGCTTTCATTTATAAATCATTAACAAACATTATATAATGCTTAACAGATCATTAGTTAATATATATTCAGATAGCTAGAAATATGAGATAATGTTCTTGTTAATGTTTACTAATGAACTTACTAAACATTACCTAATGATTAACATGAGATTATTTAATGTAAATTGAAATGCTTAGGAAATGTCTGTAAACTTTCAGTTCATATGATCTTCATTTGTTGGTCTTTGTTGTGTAGACCTCTATTTACACATCTACGACGATGTTCAACGGCACAAAACATGCCTAAACAGAGAAAGAGAGAGACTGCCTGAATGACTGAGCGCGTCCTCCTTCAGGTTAAGTCATATTCATGAAAAAAAAAATTTGCGGTGTCCTAAGAGTAATGTTGTCGTAATATCCTAATATCTTTTCAATGTTTAGGGGTAACGTACTCCCTCATGACTGCTATACAGTGAAGCATCAGCTAGCTTCAGCTTTTCCCCCGTCGTTTATCCCAGCGTTTACCCCTCACGTCACTAGCTCCGCCCTTGCGCCATAGCTCGTGACCGGAAGAGAAGAGGAGTCGTTTTGAGGGGGAGGGGAGGTTAACGTTTTTGATTAAAGATTATGAGGGCACATGAATTTTTAAAAAAATAATGAAGTGCACGGATAAATTATTTATAATAAACACTACAGTATTCCATTAAAAAAATAAGAATTTTCCATTTTGATTTCATGGTGACTTTAAGAATGTAATCAATATTCCACTCTGTGTCCTATTTACTGTGCTCAGTAACCCTTTTAATGTTATCTCCTGCACCCCAATCTCGCCTCAGCTTATTCTTCATTACCTGCCTCTGTGTTTCATATCTCATACAAGTCGTGATTATTATCTTCTCGACATCCCTCACACAACCCTGTCTGGTGCTTCCCTGTCATCTTTAGTGTTTTATTCAGTGAACAGTGTCCCAACCTTAACCTAGTCATCACCGCATCTTCTCTCCTATTTCCAATTACCACCCTATCCTCTTTAACATTTCTTTGAATTTGGTATAAGTGCCTCCCTTTCTTCTCTCTGTCCCACCTCTCTTGCCACCTTTTATTGATTTTCTTCCAAATTATGCATTTAACCTCTGCTTTACTTAAATTTACCTGCATTTCTACGTTCTCTTTTGTTAGTGCCCTTTTAGCCAGCCTATCTGCCATTTCATAACCTGTAATTCCAACATGTGCTGGGACCCACATAAATTTGACCTGACATCCCTTATGAATTATTCTTGTGTTTAATTGAAGCACTTCATACAGAATATCTTGCCGAGCTTTTGAATGAAGTGACCTTAAACTTGCCAAGACTGATATATCAAAACCTTTTCCTGCCCTACCTTTTCCACCCATTGAAAAGCAATTAAAGGGGTCATATGATGAGATTTCAATTGTTCCTTTCTCTTTGAGTGTTACAACTCTTGGTGCTAAAGAATTCTGAAGGTTGCAAAGACTAAAGTCTCAAATCCAAGAGATATTCTTTATAAAAGTTAAGAGTCAGCCACGCCTTCCTAAAACAGCTCGTTCTAACACGCCTCCATATGTCTTTGTCACGATGTGGGAAGATTTGCATAAGCCGCCCAAATGTTCACGCAAAGAAAGAAGGCGTAACTTTTATTCTCGCTGTAGTATTGTTGCCGCTGCCGCCATGCCGTGAAGATGCTGTGTGCTTCATTGTGAAAGCGAAACTACTTTGTTTGTTCTTCCAAAAGAGGACACGACTAGAAATCAGTGGTTAAGTTGTATTTACAACACTGTTCCAGAACACTTCAACCCAAATATCCAGATGTGTGCAGCACATTTTATGGAGGACTGTCTCCTGATCCTGGGAGAGTAGACTACAATGCCAGCTGTTCTGACTCACAGACTGTAAGTACGTTTTTATATTTAAAGAATTTGCCACTGACGATTCAAACATGAGTTTTGGTCAGTGTAGAGTAGTGCTTGTTGTTTGTCATTTCTCTGATAACAAATGCAGACATGGTTTTATGTTCATGTTTTATGTACAAACCATTTTTATTAAAAGACAGTAATAAGTCATTATAATCCGTACTTATGTCCCCACTGGATGCAACGAATGCCTGGTTTATAATGGGTTTTAATGTTTTTGTCTCGTCGCTCCGGCCAGACACGGCATCACAGTATGGTGAGGGGCGTAAAATTTCCGTCACACGCTTGAGGTATTCGGCCAATCACAACGTATTGGATAGCTGGCCAATCACAGCACGCCTTATTTTTCAGACCGATTAGCTTTGTAAAAATCGGCGTGTTTCAGAAAGGCAGTGCATAGAGGAGAAATAATAATGTACATTATGTGGAAAAGAATGTGTTTTTTGAACCTTAACCGCATAAACACATTTCATTACACCAAATACACAAAATAATGTTCTTTTTATCAGCATCATATGACCCCTTTAAAATTGCCACAATCTCTACTGCATATACCCCTAATTTATTAGATGTTCTTTTACTGATTTCTATTTCTTTCCCTGGAATTGCCACCCCAAAGGCCCAAACCCTGTTTCTTCTGTCTCTGGAGTTTTAGCACCGTCTGTATAAATTCACTATAGTTTCCACCTACTCGATTATTAAATATGCTTTTCAAATTAATTCCTTCCTTTGCTTTTCTTTTCTGATCAAGCACAATGCCCTGGACTACCCTCAGCCCTGCACATTTTGTATGTCTCCCTCATCTATCACACCTGATTCAACTCATCAGCTCATTAGTGGAGTCTGCATGACCTGAAGTGGGTGTGTCAGATAAAGGGACAGGCTACAAAATGTGCAGTGCTGGGGAACTCCATGGACAGGTTTGAAAGCCACTGTAGTAGACGTTCCACATTCCCAGTCCAGGAGAGTCACGTTCCTACAGAGTTTAGTTTGCTCTCTAATTAAAAGCATGTGAATCAGCTGTGTCCGAAACCGCTCCCTATCCACTATATAGTGCACTATATCGGGTGTCAGTCATTTTGTAGTGCTGTCCCAATTCTGAGTGAACGACTTAATTCTCTACATTCGTCCACTACTTTTTACCCACAATGCATTGATTTCGAGTGTACAACAATCTCCCACAATCCAATGCGGAGAACCGGCGAGCTGGAAGAGAGAGCGGGAGCGAGCGAGTTTGAATGTCGTTTACATCTTTATTATTTCTGCTTTAACGTTTATTTCATACATTATTTATATTAAAATATGTTATGTAGGCAATAACTCAGTTGAATATTTTACAAATTGACTGAGGTGGCATCGTTGTTAACTTACAAAAATTATGATAATTTGGTGGATAATTACAATTTTTTAATTAATCACAGTAGGTAGCGTATTATTCATTCTGAGGTCAAATTAACGGTCGCCTGAGGGCACCCTACGAACATTATCTTATCTGAGCGCAAAACGCTGCTCGTGAAGATACTAAAAATAATAAATGCATAAAATTATGAACGTGTTAATGTGTGTTTATTTTTGTTCTCAGTATTTTAATAGTATTTAATGATTATGAACATAAAAGCTTTACAAAACAAATTAATAATATACCATCGATGAAACCACAAAGCTGAAGCGGAGGTATGTATAATTACAATATAAAGTCATTTTGAGTGTTATTGCTATTAATATTAGTTTTAAAATAAGGTACATGTAATATAAAAGCACATATGTGACGACGTTTTTGCAACAGCAAAATAACAGTTTCCTTATAACAGCCAGGTGTGGCTTTACAGGAACAAGAAAGAGAAACCTGGTTTACAGATTTTCAGACACACCCATTTTACACGCGTCACCTAAACAGAGGAATCACCTGAGTTCAGGGAAACAGAAACTGAAGTGTGGTTGAGCAGTTGTGTGTTTGTTTCTCTGTGTTCATGCAGTAAAATGGCAGAAGCCAGAGTTTCTCAGGATGAGTTCTTGTGTCCAGTGTGTCAGGATCTCCTGAAGGATCCAGTGACTATCCCTTGTGGACACAGTTACTGTAAGAGCTGTATTACAGGCTGCTGGGATCAGGAGGATGAGAAGAGAGTCTACAGCTGCCCTCAGTGCAGACAGACCTTCAGTCCAAGACCTGCTTTAGGCAAAAACACCATTCTGGCTGAAGTGGTGGAGAAACTGAAGAAGACCAAACTCTCTGCTGACTGTGACGCTGGAGCTGGAGATGTGCAGTGTGACGTCTGTACTGGAAGAAAATACAAAGCCGTCAAGTCCTGTCTGGTGTGTCTGAACTCTTACTGTCAGAATCACCTTGAACAACATGAGAGTTTCTTTAAAGGAAAGAGGCACAATCTGACTGAAGCCACTGGACGACTGCAGGAGATGATCTGCCAGAAACATGAGAAGCTCCTTGAGGTTTTCTGTCGCACTGACCAGAAATGTATATGTGTCCTGTGTATGGATGAACATAAAAACCATGACATTGTATCAGCTGCAGCACAGAGGACAGAGAAACAGGTATTTAAAACTAGACACTGATTAAATATTGCTGACTCTTATGCTGCGTTCAAGTCCTCCTGGGAAGTCGTAATTATGACCGAGTTGTAATTGCGACATCAGTGCGTTCAAGTCAGTTTAGTCGGCACAAGATGGCGGTGTACCTTCTTTTAATAAATTACAAGAAAATACAACAGGGTCTGTTAACTCTGCTTATAGAAAATGAAGAGTAAAGAATTCGCATCAGGTGTGTTTTGTGTTTTAATTTTTTTTTTTTAGACCAGGATCCCAGTATAACTGATTTTCAGCATCAACAAATGCTAAAATACAGAGATTTAAAAAAAGCTGTTAGCTAAATGCAACATGCAACATGGCAAATCAAAAGATTTTTCACCTATAGGTGCAAAAATTATAGCATTTTTTTTAACTTGGATTTCATACACAGCTTGCGTAACAAGAACATGACCAATTTAAGTTTATAGGACAACTAAACTATCAATTTAAACAAAAATTTACCGTCAACTACAGATGTTGCATCCATCGATTCCGCCATGTTTCTCATTGACACGCCCCCAACTTGGAAACTCGGGGCTTAAAGAAAATTTTGAGTTTCCCACTCGTAATAACGACTTTGTGGTGGCGTTCATGGGGGTTCAACTCGTAAATACGATCTATCCGACATGACTTGAATGCACCATTAGCCCTGTTTCATATGTGTTTATATTGCAAGTTAACAGCTAACAGCATTCACACTGTGTTCATCAGCAGAAATGAACAGCAGCTTCAAGAAGAGTTTCACTACTGAGAAGTGAAATACTGTTTGCTGAAAATGCACTATAACCCTTTATCAACACAAGCTTTTGTAAAATAGTCTTTAAGCAACATAAAATAATGGAGGGAACTATTCACCTATTATTTGACAAAATATACACTTCCACCGGTCAAAATTTAAATGCAATGACAGATGACTTTCTATTCAGTAAATCTGACTGAATCCAGATGACTTCACTTGTTTATAGCTTCACTTTGGCTTGTGTTCTGTGTAGATTCATCATCATTTGGATGTAATTCTGAAGCCCCTTCTCATGTAAATCAGATTTTATGACAATAGGTTTTAACAGTTGTCAGTGACTGACTTCCAATGAATATTGATGGCGGTTATTAACAGAAATACTCAATGGAGTGATCCAATGGGGGGTTTTTTCTATGTAGAGCTGCAGCTCTGCTACACAGCAAAAGCACTGTCAGTGTGAAGCTCTACATCTGTCACTTTCAATTTTGAACCTACAGCCATCAGTTATCACTTCAGATAAGTAAACTTTAAACTGCCCCACCATACTTTTACTGGATTAATCTGTTCACATTGTAAGGCTAGAAGAACCTCAGACACTCTGATCTGATGAGATACGGAAAATACAAACACAGTGTATTAAAATACAAGCATTTGTTTCCACATCTCACTGAGAAAAGATGTGGGAAAGCTTTTTTCTCAACTATTATTCCTTTACATTTGTTCCTTCTTCCAAACCCATGTTATCTGTCATGTTATCATTTGAAATATCTCAGTGCGACTGATATAATGGTCTCATTCCCACAAGAAGTAAACTAAAAGGTAATAACACATAGAGTTTAGAGAGATTTTCTTTACTGTAGAGGGTGGGCCCTTTCGGATCCCTTTCAAAGGGACTTTGTTTGCAAGTAGTGACCACAGAAACCAAACTCGTGTAATTGTGCACAAAAGTTTTATTAACTAAAACAATAACACAAAACTAGTCTAAACAAACATATGACAGATGGAGGTCACTGAGTAGTGGTCTTTTAACTTCTGGCAAGGTCACACCTTCTGAGTTTAGCTTGATCAATAAAAAAGGTGCAATTTTGGAGGGAAGAACTTTCTTTGTTTGGAAGCTGACTCATTTGCAGAGTCCCGTTGAAGTTATAAAGATGTGGTATAGAGGTTACACAAATGTGAGTGGGTAGTTGTGAATCACAGGTGTTTCATATATTTTCATGTAGAATTTATTTTCATGTGTGGTATGTATTAGGTACAATATGGTATTTGACAGAAAGAATGTTGAAGCTGCTCAGGCCAGCATTATCTCCTTCTCGGAAAGAGATGACGTAGTCTAAACATCTGGTAGTGCAGGTTTTCCAGGAAATGCATGTATTCCCTGGACTTCTGCTTCTCTTAAAGTCCCCATGAAATCAAAATTAAAGTTTTTTGGGTGTTAGCATCAATATGATAGTCTTAAGGTTATCTATGAGGCAGTGTGCTCCAAAACAGTGACAAAATTCGCATTTAGAAGATATAAGCATTCAAAGCTTGCAGTTCGTCACTTCCGCCAAACTGGCTCAATGATTTTTTTTGACGTCACATCATACTTCATCTTCTCATCAAATCTTCTGTCCAATCAAATGCTCTCTAGAATCCGAAGCGCCCGCCCCCTGCACTATAAATAGACGCTGAAGCGCCGGCTGAGATCAGTCACTTGTTCACAGTGTAGTACTTCCTGTACAATGAATGGCTCGTAGTGCACAATGTAGGTGATAGGGAACGATTCAGACAGTGTAAATATGCTTTCGATTGGGGCAAATGAGGTCAGGTTTCACGGTGTGTCACGCGAACCGTGGCAGCGCTCAGTCTGACTTTGGCTCCGGTCCAGAGACGCGAGTGCACGGAGCGGATCATTTGCGCGAGTGCATATATTAAAAACTTTTATAACTACACAGCCTCAGCATGATTATGACCACTATTTTGTTTTACTAAGAGTTTCATATTTAATCTAGGGGGTAATCTATTAGACTGTGGCTGTCAAATGTGGCTTTACCGAGCTCAACGGCTCTGTCCTGTGCAGATATAAACAAAACGCTATTGGCTATTTTAAAAAGGGGGCGGGGCTGCTCGATATGTCCCACCCTCTCTTCCTGTTTCAGTTGAATTACGTCACCACATAGAATAACGCTGCTTTTTTCAAGGCACTTCAGGGGACCTTTAAATACTAGTGTGTATTGTGCACGCTTTTTGACAGACAAAATGCTACATTCAGCTGTTGCAAATTTGTTGACTTTTGAAAATCAAGTTCTTTAACCAGGTTTTGATGCACAAAGTTGTTTGTGTTATCTCTTATAATAAACATATTTTATTTAAACCTATCAAAAAATGCAGATCCTGTTGTAAATAATACTGAAAAATCACTTTTTATCACTTTTTTGTTGTCACATTATTAGTCATCCAGTTATATCCATTATTAGTCATTATTTGACTCATATGAGATGAGGACATAGCGGAGACCCTTTTGAAGGATATTGGTTTACGTATGCCCTTTTTGAGTACTTGAGCTTAACTGAGACTTCAGTGTTTGTAGATGTTTAAGAGGCTGTTGTGTCAGCCTTGATTTATTGCAGTTTTATTTTGATTTTACAAAATAAACCCAAGTGTTCTCCTCACAAATCAAATTCTTGTTTTTCACTGGCATGTCTCTTTGACTAGTGCATATTTGAGCCTATATTCATTACAAGTAAAATACTTAAGTATTGTTAAAAACCAGATACTCTAAAGGCCCGTTCACACCAAGAACGGTAACTATAAAGATAACTATATTAGCGTCCACACCAGCGGACGATATCGTCTGTTTATTCCAAGTTCACGCTCGTCTGCCACTTTAAACTCTCGAGCTCGTTATGGCAGGATTGATTCTGATTGGCTGTCAATGTTTTTATCGTTCATCAGCTGGAAAAAAATTATTCAGAAAGTGATTCCAACGATATTGTTTCTCTGTACCTTTATCGTTATAGCTGTGGTGTGGACTCTGCTATTCTTTAATATTGAGAGCGATTTTTAGAACGATATCTTTATCATTATCTTTATAGTTATCATCCTTGGTGTGAACAGGCCTTAACTTTACTTATTCAATTTCCCAACACAGGTTCAGGAGAAGCCTAATCATCCAGTCCTGTCAATCATCATTACGAGCCTATATAAGCAGCAGTCATTGCGCCGTCCCAGTGACAATTCTTCTGGCATCCCTCCACCTCCCCTTCTCCTCTGCTAATTCCTTCTCTTTTTCTTACTCGGAGCTCGAGCTGAGCCTCGGGTTCGAGCCTCCTTCGCGAACAGCAAGCCAGGTTCTTTTACCATTATCTGGTAGGGCTGAATGGGCAGGCATACTCGTGAAAGCTATATAGGAATTGGTCACTTGTAACTTTTAATAAATTAATTTCTGCTGTATGGTATCTGTGCTTTTATTCAAGGATGGTTTTCAGGTACTTTTTACACCACTGGAATTAAATTACTTTGCACACCAAAAAGACTGAACACGCAGGAAACCTTCATCCACCCTGCATTGGTCGTTGGTCCAGTTTATGTGGGACTTTACAACATGATGATATATTGACAATAGCTTCTGAGAGATTCCCTATCATCCGTTTTGTCCTACAGAAATCAGCTGAGGAGACGCAGAGACGTTCCAGCAGGAGAATTCCAGCAGAGAGAGAAAGAATCTTCATCAGCTTAGAGAAGGCTGTGTATCTCATCAAGTGAGTCTGAGAAGAAGAGAAGTTTGTCCCGTCTCAGTCAGACTCACTGAAGCCTGATCACTGTTTTGTCCTAACAGTGCGCGCACAGACAGCAGTGAGGACAGTGAGAGGATCTTTACTGAGCTCATCCGCTCCATTGAGAGAAGCCGCTCTGAGCTGATACGGCTGATCAGAGATCAGGAGAAGACTGCAGTGAGTCGAGCTGAAGGACGACTGGAGCGACTGGAGCAGGAGATAAATGATCTGAGGAGGAGAGACGCTGAACTGGAACAGCTTTCACACACACAGGATCACATCCAGTTCCTGCAGGTAACAGATCTAGAAGAACAGGATCATAGTGGACTTGAGCAGATCCTGCTGTGACAGAGAAACGTTTCATTATTGCAGAATGAAACAAAACTGTAAATTAGCAATGCTTCAGAGTATTGAAACCAAACCTGACTGTGTCTTAAGGGTCCTTGTGAAGTTTCAGTGTCTCTAACCGCTCTAAAGTTATACATAATAGTCGTTTCTAGTCCTTTGAGCTGCTTTTCCTGAGCAAATCTACTCAGCCCTACAGTGAGACTCCATTGATGTGTTTGAGCTGTTAGATGGACATTTGTGTCCCTGGAGCACAAAACCAGTCATAAGTCGCTGGGGTATATTTGTAGCAATAGCCAACAATACATTGTATGGGTCACAATGATGTTCCATGAAGATATTGTAAATTTCTTACCGTAAATATATCAAAACTTAATGTTTGATTAGTAATATGCATTGCTAAGAACTTCATTTGGACAACTTTAAAGATGATCTTTTCAGTTTTTAGATTTTTTTTGCACCCGCAGATTCCAGATTTTCTAATAGTTGTATCTCAGCCAAATATTTTCCTGTCCTAACAAACCATACATCAATGGAAAGATTATTTATTCAGCTTTCATATGATGTATAAATCTCAATTTCGAGAAATTGACCCTTATGACTGGTTTTGTGCTCCAGGGTCACATATATGTTCTTAGCAGATGTTTTATCATCCAAACTATTTCCTAGAAAGTTCACATAGAGTGTAAGTGTCAAATACTAGAATCTGTAGCTCTAATGTGATTTAATGAATATGAGAAGAATGAAGCTGATGCTGTGAAAGTGCTGGATTGAGATGAGCTACTAAAGATCAGTCAAGTCAACAAGAGCCACACAAATCTGATGTTCCTGCAGGTTATTGGGTGAAGTGTGTGAGTTTTGATTTCTGTTTTCTGTAGAGTTTCCAGTCTCTCTCAGCACCTCCTGAATCTACAGACGTAAATGACGATTCCTTTAGTTCTCTCTTTTTTGATGGCCTAAGAGAATCTGTTCATGAGCTGAGAGATAAACTGGAGGATTTCTGCAAAAAGGAGCTCAAGAAGATCTCAGACAGAGGTAAAGTCCTGCAGATTCATCCATCATCATCATCTCAGATCATGGAGAACATCATATTAGAAATCTCTTAGGATGCAGGGACCATTTTATCTTGACATAATAATATATTGACATTATATTGATATTGACATATTGACAAGCTGTATGAGTGTGTGTGTGTGTGTGTGTGTGTGTGTGTGTGTGTGTGTGTGCATAAACAACTTACACAAGAGATATGTGTTTATAGATAATTATATGATAAATTTTATATGATAAATTAATACAAATGAATACATTAGGGATTTATGGCACAAATCTTACTGGAAAAGAGATTAGAACACCTCTCCATAAAACATCTCAGTCAAAATGCAGTCTCATTTACTGCATTTGAATGTTTGTTGTCAGTGTGAACAGAAGTACTAACTGACATTCATTAAAATTTACAATCTTTATGGCACTGATTTTCAGAACAAATGTTTGTCTTGTTGTGAACAGACCTTAAAGTATTTGAGTGAAATATTTATTTTTGGACATTTTTAGATTAGATGGTGTTGGGTAATATGGTAATGTCGTTTTTATGAGAGCATCACCAAAAAAAGAGTGTGTACTTGTGTGTGCAATAGTTAAGACATGCTTAAAAACAGACCATTTGTCTCAGTTGCTACTACAGGTCCCTCTGTGTACTACAACCAGTCTTCAGCAGATTATTCACATCCGCTACATACTGCTACAAAAATTACACCAACAAAGGTAGTGGAGGGATTTTCATGTAAACACAATATATTACACCTTACAGTAAAGGGGCAGAGAATCAATAAAGTATTGTTTATTTACCTCTGCAGGGCCCTGTAAAGGGGATGAATCGTCTTCTTCCACAGCAGCATATGTATGCCTACCAACAATCAACACACACCCCACCTCTCCAGTCACCAGCAGTCCCATTTGGCACTGTATTTGGTGCTCAGTTTACCAAGAAAGAGGGTCAGTGGGACTGTGACTCCTGCCTAGTGAGGAATGAAGCCTCAGCAACTGAATGTGTTGTTTGCAAAGCCACCTGCAGCATTGAAAAAAGTAATGCAGCAACACAAGGTGGGTTAGCTGCCTTGTTTGGTAAAAAAGATGGACAGTGGGATTATGACACTTGCCTGGTAAGAAACGAAGGTTCATCTAACCATTTTGTTTCATGTAAGACAGCAAACCCAAATGTGAAAAACAAGACCTTTGCTGCATCGTCAAGTTCCTCTTTTACCTTTAGTTTAGGAAGTTCTAGCAGCCAACCTGCTGCAACAGGATTTAAAGCCAATTTCAGTCCAGGCCCTGCTTTTCAGTTCAACACATGTAAGGATAAAGCATCCTCAGAAGGCTTCAAGTTTGAGTCCTCTACAACGAAGGCTGAGAAGTCATCAAGCAGGTTTTCGTTTTCCATGCTGGCGCCTGTTGGTGGATTTAAGTTTGGCATTGCAGAGGCTGAGGCAAAACCATCAGACAGACAGTCACAAAATGGATCTGCATCTGACCTCCTCAAAAATATTGCAGAGCTTCACAAAGAGAAAGAAAAAGAGGCAGCCCCAAGTTCCTCAGATCAGTCTGTAGACGCTGATAGCCACACTAATAATTCCCTCATTACTGGAAAGCCTAACACTTTTAGTTTCACTGACTTGGCTAAGTCACAAGGCAGTTTTCAGTTTGGCCAGAATGATCCCGCTTTCAAAGGCTTTGCAGGGGCTGGCGAGCAGCGCTTTACAGGAGTTCATTGCCGCCTCAAGGCAGACACCTCTGTTGCTCAAGATGATGAAATGTACATAACCGAGGAGAATGACGATATTCAGTTTGAGCCCGTTGTTCAGATGCCGGAGAAGGTTGACCTTGTTACAGGGGAAGAAGATGAGAAAGTCATGTATTCACAGCACGCCAAGCTCTTCAGATTTAATACGGAAATAAGCCAATGGAAAGAAAGAGGAGTCGGCAACCTTAAACTGCTCAAGAATAACCAGAACGGGAGACTTCGAGTTCTTATGAGGAGAGAGCAGGTGTTGAAAGTGTGTGCTAATCATTGGATCACAACCGCAATGAACTTAAAGCCCCTCTCTTGCTCGGATCGAGCCTGGATGTGGATTGCCAGTGACTTTTCAGACGGAGATGCCAAATTAGAACAACTTGCTGCAAAATTCAAAACACCACAGCTTGCAGAAGAGTTCAAGCTGAAATTCGAGGAGTGTCAGCGACTGCTTTTGGATATTCCTTTGCAGACGCCTCACAAGCTCGTGAACACTGGCAGAACGGCCCAGCTTATAAAGCAAGCTGAAGAAATTAAATCTGGGCTTAAGGACCTCAAATCATTCTTGACTTGCCAAAACAAGGATGACGAAAGTGCCGATACAAGTCATAGTACCTCTGCAGTTGTAGTCAAGCTCAACTCTGAAAGCACTGCTCCCACTTTAGAATGGGATAATTATGATTTGCGAGAGGAAGTGCATGAGGACTATGTCAACTCCTCTGTGCACGATACCCCTTCACAACCAGATCCAGTAGCAAAAAATATATTCCGCTTTGGCGAATCGTCCACAGGCTTCAGTCTCAGTTTTCAGCCTATTCTCAGTCCCTCTAAATCTCCATCTAAGCTAAACCAGTGCCAGGCTTCTGTTGGCACAGATGACGAACGAGAAGCGTCGCAGGAGGAAGAGCGAGATGGTCAGTACTTTGAGCCTGTTGTGCCACTGCCTGATCTTGTTGTGGTCTCAACAGGAGAGGAGAACGAGCAAGTCCTTTTCAGTCACCGGGCCAAATTATACCGCTACGATAAAGATCTTAGTCAGTGGAATGAACGAGGTATAGGAGACTTTAAAATACTACAACACTATGAAACAAAGCGTGTCAGACTCGTGATGAGACGGGACCAGGTCCTCAAACTGTGTGCAAACCATTGGATTGCTTCCAATATGAAGCTCAAGCCCATGAAAGGAGCCGAGAGAGCGTGGATCTGGAGTGCCTTTGATTTTGCTGAAGGGCAGGGCAAGATTGAACAGCTGGCAGTTCGATTTAAACTGCAGGAAACTGCAAATGCTTTCAAAGAAGTCTTCGAAGAGGCAAAGACTGCACAGGAAAATGACACTCTACTCACCCCATTTTCTGCAAGAGTACCTGCCTCTACCCAGTAGACGCTTTGTGGCAAGGCTGCAGTTGGAGCTAAACACATCTCCGGTTTAGGTTCACTTTTTTTAAATGAGGACATTCTTCACGTTCATAGTCTTATTGTGCAGTTTATCAGTGTATGTTGCCTCTGAAATTACTCCTTTACAGCTGACGTCATTTAAGCCCATATTCATAGGCGTAGCTTGACGTTTGAGTTTGGGGGGGCCAAACCGAACCGGTGGACTTGGTCAGATGTACTTTTAAACACATTTTAGTTTTGCTATAGTAAATCTACATATTCACAAAGAGCAGTGGCAAGTGCGTGAGGTTGTCATGGTAACCACATACATTGCCCACGAATTACAGCTGTGCTTCTATTTTGCCACATTAAACTTAGCAATAAACACGTTTAAAATGCACAATAAACATGTCTGTCAAAACGATCTCAAAGGAGTCTTTTATTAAGCAAATCAAGGAGTGAATTACTCATCCACTGTTTTTAAAACAGACATTTGTTGGGCTTGATTCAAGTTAATGCGCAATGAGGCGCACACTTTTTATTTAGTCTTATTGAGTAGACATAAACAGTTTATATTCTAAAATCTATTTAAAGGTTGTGTTCTGTGAAAATTAAATAATATTTGGATGTAAATGGTCGGCATAGAAGTAGTGTGCGGCTAAACCGGCTGCCTCCTGTGGATCTCCTTTATCTGATTGTCCGGTCCGGAATCATTAAGCACGGCATTAATATCTTCATCAGAGTTTTTCGTTGTCTCCAGATTTCTCTGCAGTTTGTGTATGTTGTTAAAAACGCGGAACATCATTTTATTCCACACAACAGGCAAGCATTACCATTGACTATTATCCACCAAAATGCAGATTCGTCACGTGACAATTCTTACGCAAATGAGATTGAGGGAGACGTTAAGTTTGTTTTGATTTATTAATTTACTTACAATAACAATTTAAAATGTATTCACTTTTACGTATTCACTTTTACATGTATTATTAACTGCATTATATGCATTTTTACTTCATAGAAAAAAACTTTATAAATATTTAGTAAAATTCTTAAATCGCTATGGGGGGGCGCCCCCTCAAGCTACGCCCATGCCCATATTAGTCGTATAGAGACTGATTTTCATCCATTCAGTTCCTGAGAGGATCCAATCCTTCAACAAAATGACAAAAAGCTTTAACACATTTTCTTTAGGTATGGATTTTAGGTTTTTCAAAAATAATCGGTAACACTTTAGTATAGGGACCAATTCTCACTATTAACTAGTTGCTTATTAGCATGCCTATTAATAGTATATTGGCTATTTATTAGTACTTATAAAGCACATATTCTACATGACCATATTCTACATCCCTGAATTCCCCCAATTACTAAAATTAACAACTAATTATAAAGCAGTATTTTAGAAGTTTACTGAGGCCAAGTCATAGTTGAATAATTAATTAATAGCAAGACTTATTTTGCCCAAGTGTATAAGAGAAAGTATTGGATGTAGCATTTGTCGACCCTCAACATAGAAGTCACAAGATGGCACGAAACCTGAGATCAGACCCCACCCCCCGGGGGCCCCCCCCCCAACCGTGAGACATTTCAGCAGTTACTCTTTCAACATATGATCGCCTGTAAGCCCTATTCGGAGAGGACAGGATAAAAGCATATGAGCTGTGAATTAGTGAGTGAGGATCAGGCTCAGAGAGTGATGTTCAGCAACACTCATTCAAACAAGCTGCAAATCACCATTTGCCTGCTGAATCTTAAGCGCGTGATGTGTGTTTGCTTTTCCCCCAGCTGGTCTGACCTTTGGATTTGCATCTGTGGGTGTGTTTTCATTTGCAGAATTGGCAAAAAGTTAAACAGAACTTGCATTTTGTAAAAAAGGTGAGTGCTGTTTACCTGTTCAACAGTGTTTCCCCCTTCACCTGCCTTAGTCATTAGACAAAAGCAGCTCAAAGGTCATTTGATTGATTTCTCAAATTAAACCATGCAATCCAGTTCACATGGCTTTCTACTGAGTTGTCTTGTAGCGCTAAGCAATGAGTTAAGCATTTTCACAGTTTCAAATAAACAATTACATAGTCAGTATGTCTTCATGCAAGATTTATCATTCTGTCACTTGAACCAATGTTTTTGGCTTTTCTTGAACTGCTGCTTTCATCAGTGTAAGTATTGAGGTCAATATTTACACAAAATAATAAATTACATTTTGGTTTATGTCTCATTCATTCAGAGCACTTGTGACATACTTTATACAACACTATATTTATTCTGTGCTAGTAAGCCTATTTGTTTTCTGATAATAAAAAGTGTTTGTATTGCATACTGTAAATACTGTTAACGCTGTCTAAAATCACACAGGTCAATACTATTCTAATCTAATTTCATCTTTGTTTGACTTTTGGAAATGCTGTCCTTAAGCAGATCATAGGGTATTTTGTTTGGTTTTTAAAGACCTATGCGTAGCATTATTTTTGAGAAAAGAAAATCAAATTACAACTTTAATTCCATGGCCTGAAAAAAGTGAATGATGAACAGTTTCCACGAAGACTTCCTCATTTCTGCATTTCATAATAATGTATTTTCCTAACAGACTGTTTTTGATGCTAGCGAACAGCCGTGTTGTCTAAAGCTTGTGACGGAGCTCAAACATTTCAAACACTGAAGAAAAGATGCTGTTTTATAAGCCATTCAAATTTTGTGTGTGTGTCTGACTTCATTGGCAACATTAATGTGAATTAGTATTGTAAAAGTGTTAGTGTTATCATACTGCTGCTGTCAGCATTGATATTGGCAGGGTAGTGTTTTCATCATGTGTTTATTTCTGCAGACGATAACTTCACGTGGTCAAACACCGGAGCCCCAGTCTTCGGAAGTGCGGCGACACAAAATGAAGGAGAAAAAACACGCAGTGAAGCAGAAGAGGAGGGCAGTGATGATGAGGAGGCGCCCCATAATGAGGAGATCCACTTTGAGGCGATCGTGTCTCTGCGTGAGGTGAGCGTTTGCTGTGATGCTGTTAGCTGTGGTCTTCATGTCTCTAGAGGTGTGATGTGTGTTGACGTGGCTCCTGCAGGTGGAGGTGAGGTCTGGTGAGGAGGACGAGGAGATCCTGTTCAAAGAAAGAGCCAAACTCTACCACTGGGACCGTGAGCTCAATCAGTGGAAGGAGCGTGGCGTGGGAGACATCAAGATCCTCTACCACCCCGTGATAAAGCGCTACCGTGTGGTGATGAGACGCGAGCAGGTGCTAAATGTCTGCGCCAACCACACCATCAGCAAGAGCATCGAGCTCAAGCCCATGAACACCTCGGCTAACGCTCTGGTGTGGACCGCCACCGACTACTCAGGTGCAGCCCTCGCTCCTCACCTCACACACATCACCCTGCTGCTGGTGTCTTCATGTCTGCATGTTTGCTCACACACAGAGGGAGACGGGAAAGTGGAGCAGCTGGCGGCCAAGTTCAAGACTCCAGAGCTGGCCGAGTCCTTCAGACGAGCGTTCACCGACTGCCAGAGCTGCATGTCGCAGACTGACGCCGCTCAGGTGTCTGCCGCCGAGGCGCTGTCTCGAGACTCCAACCCTGTGGTGTTCTTCGACATCACCATAGATGATGAGCATGCTGGGAGAATCGTCATGGAGCTCTTTGCTCACATCATGCCCAGAACGGCAGAGAACTTCCGGGCTCTGTGTACGGGAGAGATGGGCTTCGGTTACCGCCAGTCCATCTTTCACAGGATCATCCCGGACTTCGTGTGTCAGGTGAGGAGGACACAATTATGTTATATAAACTCACTGATGATGTGTTCTACATGAACATAACATGAATATTCGTTTACATTAATGCCTTGTCTGGATCAGTTCATTGAAATAAATTATCAATGTCAAAGCAATCATTATTGCAATTGTTACCTATAAAATCAACAAATAATGCACATCTATCGATAATGCCCAAGTTATTCTGCTGCAGAGTTTTCTGCACATTCTGTTCATGTATTCATTTAACAGTTGTGTCCAAAGCAACTAAGGAGCAGGGTTATTATTATTCAAATTAAAACCCTAAAAAACATAAGTAAAATAAGCATTAACTGAAATAAAATATGAAAAACATTATTATTAATTCCAGATTGTTTCCATTTTCATTTAAGTTGAAGTACTAAAATAACTAAAACCAAACATAATAAACGTGAATAAAAACTATAAATTAAAAAAACTTTCTCTCAGGGTGGTGATATCACCAACCAGAATGGGACGGGAGCAAAATCCATCTACGGAGCAAAGTTTGAGGACGAGAGCTTCGAGGTGAGGCACACGGGGCCGGGGCTGCTGTCCATGGCCAACCGCGGCAGAGACACCAACAGCTCGCAGTTCTTCATCACCCTCAAGAAAGCAGAGCACTTGGACTTCAAGCATGTGGCCTTCGGATTTGTCAAAGATGGCATGGATGTGGTGAGGAGAATCGGAGAGCTGGGCACTAAAGACGGGAAACCCACGGAAACCATCACCATCTCAGACTGTGGACAGATTTTTTTGAGCTGTTCTATGTTTGAGATTGTGTTCCCCGAGCTCTTGTTAAATCAGGGATCCGTTCTTCGTACATCGAGATAATTTGATATTTTAATCCTGATAACTGATCTCTGGCTAATTTGGTTCTTCAAACAAGTTAGCAGATTTGATTAAAATATCTGGATTAAGTTGTCTGAGATTACACCGTTTTGTCATGTTTATTGGAAAGGGCAGGGATATCGATTCTCGAAACCACGATCAGCAATGCGGCGATTGGCTGGCGGCAAGACAGCAACGTAATGACATCATATAATTAAGATCAAGGAAACAGCCCAGCCAGCAAAACGACAAAAGTTCTAATACATAAATAAAATGTGTAACCGTGTTTTAAAAAATAATTATTTTTCATATTTTTTTAGTATTTGTACAGGTTTTTCATTTTTCAATGTCAAGAGCATTGTAATTAACAATTCATTTAATTTTGAAGCGGATTTGTTATACGTGACAATAGATCACTATGGATTAAGAAACTTTAATACTAAGACATAACTGACTGTTTTTAAATTAATGGTGCATTATAAAAGCTTTTTGAGATTTGAGAAGCGAGTCTGCATCTCCTGCGATGCATTAAAGCTCCCTATTCAAATGAATGCACGGCTCAGACAAACTGTATGTAATTTGTGCATGACTGCAATAAAATTATGAGATAATTATTCCTTCACGAATAAATCTCTCAATAAGTAAAACTGGTTGTTATAGAGACGCAACATTTAAATTATTTTCAAAATAATTTTAAAATGATCTTTTAAAACAATTTTACCTGGTTTAATAAGGTACACTTATAAGAAATTAGCAGTGGCTGGGACAGACTTTCAGTATCACCTTCACTTAAAAAGATGCGATCTAATCCTGTTAAGATGAACTTAGCTGCTCGCGAGCAGGTTTGAGCTCAGCTGTTGCTATGACAGCAACTCCTGGATGAGCTTCAAAGAAATCAACAATCCAATCCTCTAACTGAGTAAATCCATGTACTGAAGAACGGACCCCGAACTTGTGAATGCCGAGGTTTTATTGTTGTCCTTTTTGTGTGTTAATAATGTGGACAGCAATAGTTGACAGTAAAATTCATGCTTTGCAAAAAAGAAGAAAAAAAACTCGTAATATGCCTGTAATATTTCTGCAGTTCACTTCACTGACATGAGGTCCCACACAAGCACATCCATGTTGCTTGCAATTTTTAAAAACCTTGGACATAAAATACACATCTGCGTTGCACTATTTATTCAAAGAGTGTCATTGATGAAAAACTGCTGTGAAATGCTTCTGGATCAATTAAAAGCAAAGCTGCTTTATTTCTCCTTTAGTTTTGACAAATGTTTCAAGAAAACTGGTAACAAGCATTTAAGTTACCTCTAACTAGCCAGCAGTGAGATCAGGAATAATATACACATTTGTGTGCAGTAAATGTGCCCTTTAATAGCTAGTTTCACCTACATTTTTCTTTTTCCTTCTAGATTTGACCTACATGAAATAGAAAATGTTTCATAAAATGCAACAGTTTTATCAAAGACCGTGTTGTGTTTTTAGAGAAGCATCGCCTGCATGCATTACATGGCTTACCAATCCACATCACTTTGATCTCAATACAACCGTGTTGTTGGTGAAATAAATAGATAAATCGATGGACATCAACTGCTGGTCTTCATTTAATCTGACAAGATAAAACGTGTTAGAACGTGTGATTTCACCTTTTTAAATTCCTCTCCCATGCAGAGACTGCAGAATGGGCAGATACCATTCCAGCAAAAATAAAAAATATAAAGATTAACAACACAAATGACAAAGAAAACATACCTGACAAGACAAAACATCTGTTACAATGTGTGATTTCACCCTTTTAAAATCCTATAAAGTAAATGTTACATGCAATGTAATTAGCAAATGTTTCAAGTTCAATGACACAGAAAGCTAATCATAACCTTAAAGTGAAAGCATGAAAATAACAAAACATACATGGAAAATAATATTATAAATATTATTTAAAAGCAAAATCTAAGTATAAAAATGAGATTAGATTAAATTAGATTAATCAGAGATTAATAGAAACCCACCTTTCCCATGCAGAGACAGTGCAGAAAGGAAAGAGGAGCAGCAAAGACATGAAATTAATATTTACACTTCAGTCAGAAATGTATAGGGAAAGATGCACACATATACAGACAAGCCCATCAGGTATACATTTGAACATTTTGGTTTTGGTGTAACTCTACATATGAAACATGCATAACACTTTCCATACCTTTTACACCAATATACATTTATCCACCTATTATCAAAACTATTTCTAGAAAATACAACAGAACATTTTCTTGCCTTATGTAAATTATTTTGACAAAATACACCATGAAATAACGTCTCTCTAATGGGTTTTAATTACTTTAAAAGCAGAAATTATATATATATGCTATTGTTAAATCACAGGACAGCAGTGACTAATTTTCTGTGCTCCTGATTGTTTCTATGTGCTGTTTGTATGTGTGTCCATATGTTACGCAGCAGACAAGACGTGAGACGTGCGGATCCAAATGCAAGCTTTTTATTAAAAGACGTGGTCAAAAACAGGCATGGGTCAGACAATGGCAAGCTGGTATGGAGAAGACAAGGCAAGGGCAATGCGGTAAACTAGCGAGGGTCAGTCGACAGCAAACGAAATCCAACAGGGCGAGACAAGAGGGATAAATCCAGGTACACAGGCAAAGATCAGAACATAGGAAAACAGACAAAGCAAGACTCCGCTAAGGCAAGGAAAACTAAGCAGGCTCCGTAAGGTAGCTATCAGCTAAACAATGATATTCGCTAAACAATACTCGGCAGAGGGAAGGGATCAGAGTGATTGTTAAATAGTGAGGGAGTGATATGATACAGCTGGGTGCAATCAGTGCTTGTGCCGCAATCACTGTGTGTGTCATCAGTGCAGGATAGGAATATGTAGTCCCGGTGATATGCAGCAGTATGTATTGCGAGAGTCAATGAATGGAAAGGGTGACTCTGAGGCTAGCAACGCCGGCAACACTCAATCCTTGACCGATACTGACACCCTCCCTGCTACAATCACTGTGGTTAGTACTTTAATTTGGAAAGACTAACCACCTGTACATTAAACTGTTTAAAATGTGCATTTAGTGGATTAATTTTGAGTCTGCAGACTGTAGTTTTTATAAAAACATAAACCTCACATTTCATCCCTTAAACCTTTTTTAGAAAATAGATTCCAAATATAAATAATTTAATTTACTCTTTCGTCGTAATTTTTAGATTGTAGAAAGTACCGGTGCATAGTTCAACAGTGTTTGCGTATAAAAAGATGGGGTCAATTTTTCATCTTGTCCTGAACAAAACCGCAGACTGGATTTTGAAAATGCAGAATATAGCTGTTTTCCCCGTACGGTTTGTACTATCCGATTAAATTAATGTGTCCGATCTTTTTCTGGAGACCGTCCGTTTCCCTTCAGAGATAATCCCTATAAAAACAAAAAACACGCCGCCCTTTAGCTTTGAAAACATGCAGCTCCTCATATTTATTAATGACAATCTAGCTTTTTGAAGCTTTAAGCCATATCGCAGTGCCTTTTCCCAAATTTAAGACCTCTTGAATTAGAATTACTCCTTACACAATTTAAGGTATTTTTAAGACTTTTAATGGACTTGTGGAAACATGAACTTCTATAACTCTCCAAACTGTCCTTTGCCTTAACTTCTTTTCTGATTTTGATCACTGACTTCAAGCTAGGTAGGTTTTTTTATCACATGTGAATTCATGCTAAATGCAGTTATATTTTGGCTGGTGGCATTAAGTGTGCTCCGTATGGAGCAGTAGTGGAACTCTGAGCGAGAGAACACATTCGTCACTTTTCAGGAATCCTGGCTTCAGGTCAAATCCTTCTGCTCTGCTCCCAACTTCCACTCCACTCACATACTCTGCTTTGGAGTGGCAAAAGTCATTTTTAGGGTGGCAGAGCTGCAACCATGTTCCACCCTTCTGGCCATGCCCCTGAACACATACACAGTAGTATTGTCCAAAATCAGCTTGTTTATACCATAACATGTTTATCACAAACTCAACTTATCAGCAGAACTCGTTCTACTTAGCAGTTACATTACTATAGCCATCCCAGTTACCATGCACTGCTCTAGCTAACAGAAATAAGGGGGTATCATGTTTTGCAATGTAATATAAATTGATATTGTGGTAAAAAGGTATTTCATTAAACAAATACATAAACAAGCAGGAGTGGCATTTTTCTTAGCATGTATTCAAACACCATATATTGAAAATCTTATATAAAATACATGCAAATATACAATTCAACAAGTTTGTGTGTGTGATAAATTGAAATGTCCAATAAGTCATTGGTGTGGGTTGAGAGGAGAAACAGTTAATAAAAACTGAGAAAATAGTCTTATCTGTAGATGAGTTGAAATAAGAAGGTTGATGATGATGATGGGTGATGTAGAGCAGTGGTTTCAACTTGTTGTTTCCACCGCTGGCTACCGCACTGTGGTCCAAGTGGCAGTCTCTCGCGGACGCACACTGCCGGCCACATTCATGTTACATATTACGTCAGCAATACAAATCAACCAGATTTATAATAGCCTATTATAGCATTAATATTATGATATCTAATCGATTACATTCATTGAAATAAATAAATAATTCTACTCCCCATAAATAACACCCAATTTTGTGAACTTCGGCTCGAAAGGAGTAACAGCACAATCATAGGTGGAGTTTCACTTTTATGCGTGGGGGGGGGGGGGCGCCCACTGACAGACGAGCCACGAGCACTTTTTATATGTTCTACAGTTCATGTATTTATGTAACACATATTCTACATTAAAAAAAAATAATTTAGAACAGACGCGGAACAATAATAACTGCTGTACAAAGAGAAAAAAAGAAAAAAAAAATACCTAATGCAGAAAAGAGGCCCCGACGGGCCCTGACTTTTTTACGCCCCTCAGACTGGGCTTCGGGACAATTTTCACATAATAGTTCAGAAGCGGGCAGGGCCTCGGGCCTGTTTTAGGCTTCTCCTTATTTTTATATTTTAGACATCCATCAATTAGTGATGAAAAAATTGCCGCGCTGGTAGAAACAACACGAGGCCGTGCTGCCGTGACTGTCAAGAGCGGCTCGATGGTGTTTTTAGGTAGCAGCAGCAGCAGCAGTATGTGCGTGCCGTCAGCGCAGCTGAAGAGTTCTGCGTTCGAAAGCACGCAATAGGCTTAAGCTTGCCGCAAAGCAACGGCAAAAGTAATTACCATAAATGCGTCAGGGGACACAGTAAGGAGATATTTGAATTATTTACTAATAAACTAGTGTTTTCTGAGTCGGTGTCGCAAGGATGAAGTTGCTGATCCTGACTCGCCATCTCCTCATAACACGCGCCTTTAGAGAGAAGTGCATCTCTACGGATTATGATTATAATGAAATAGCTTTTGTTTTTGTTTTATTTCATTAAGTAGTAATTTAAAGCTTTCTATAGATATATATTATCATGCCTGTGAGGCATGTTATATTCGCGGGTTTTGTAGTGCGGTTCATTTTGTGAAGCGTCCTTGGTTGAAAGAAGATGACGGCAGAGAAGCGACTCAATCGTTTGATACTTTATTTTACAAAAGCACAATATTTTGTTGTTATTTTGAGTGCACACAAATAAAAGTAGACCTTTTACAGTTACGAATGATGTATTACTCTACCTTTATGAGCAAAAATGACGTGGTATCCCAACTGAAAAAAAAGGCACGTGATCGCGCTGGCGAATCCATGTCCTGGCAAAGCACGCTTCAGCTTTCCACTCGCCTCTGCGGCAAAAATATTTGCGGATTACAGCGCTACAATTTATCTAGGTTTAAGTTATAACCAGTTGTTATATGCTTGACATACTTTTTCTATATCTAATGATTTTATTTTAGGCAAGTTGTTGGTTTGAGAAGGCTAAATTGATCAAGCATATGTTCACTGTCTGCCGCTGGCCGATTGGTCGTTACTGTCAATGCGGCACGTTTACTTAGGCTATGTGAGTATTTTCTGCTCGTGTCTGAAAATAATATATGAAAAACTAAATTATTTTACATAAAAACATTAGGCTGTAGCTTATATTTATTTAGTACATTTTAAAATTAATGTAAAAACTAAAATAAATTTTAAAACTGAAAGTATTTTTTACAATTGTGTTCATACGGGGGGCCGCATATTTGAATTCGTGATGAGGCCGCATGCGGGTCCGCGGGTTTGAGAAACCAATCTGGATGTAGATGAAAGTCCCTGCTTGGATTCTTGGTCGAGTTCAGTTGGTGCAATATGGCACCTAAGTAACAAGATAAAGTTGTTGCTTTACACCGTTGTAACCAGTATATTCGTCTGACGCACATAATGGAGATGCCACGATGTAGAACAAGTACAACTCAAAAAATTCTCTCAAAAGAGAGCAGGTTGAATAGGAAAACTAATTCAACAAGTAAATAAGAAAAACTCGCCATGTACAGACCGGCAAAGACAACTAATCGTAACAAACGAAATTGTGTGAAGCCAAAGCCCAATAAACATTAAAACTAAGTTTTGGTTTTGTTTGAACATAACATCAAAGGTTTCTCTAAGCAGGAATTTTTAGGAAATGGCACAACGAGGTCAAAACAGGAAACCTACACTCATTCATGCTTACTTCATACCTTTATACAATAAAAGGTGTGCTCAGGTGTCTCACTAGTGCCTTCAGGTGAAATAATAGCAAACCATACAAAGTACATGACTAAAACCTTGGACATGGTCAGTGAATGTTGCATCTGGTCATCGGAAGAATCTTAGTACCCTTTCAAAATGGCCTCTCATATTGCTTGATCACGCTTATGGTGGAAACTCCTGTTTACTCTGAATACTGAAGCCTGATTTGTTAACGTTCCTGTAGCTGCGAGAACAAAAAGGTTAATTTCTATTGCAGAATTTCTCCTTCAGCACGAAAATCATCTCCTCTCTGGACTCTGAAGAAGATAAAGGACTACTGAAGAGCTCTGCTTACTCGCCTCAGAAGAGCCACGGCAGCAGAAAGACGCTCCAAGGACGTCATTTGATTGTGCGACATTTGTTTCCTTGGATTCTGCAGTGTGTCCTATCAGGTGGTATATGGAGACTACACCCCCATAGTGGTTAAGGCAATTTGAAAATTTTTTTGCAAGGGCAGATGTGGACCTCTTTGCCTCAGAAGACAACTAACTCTCACTGCCTTTTCTCAACATTTATCTCTGAGTGAGATGCTCTGGCCTACTACTGACCCAGTGCTCGCCTGTATACCTTCAGTCCAATTGCCCTGCTCCCTCAGGTCATCAGACGAGTCAGGGAGGTAGGATGCTCGGTCCTCCTGGTGGCTCCACTCTGCCAGAACCAGACATGGTTCCCCGAGTTGATACAGCTGTTGGCGGCTGCCCCTTGGTCGATTCCATTGAGGAAGGACATCCTCTCCCAAGCGAGAGGGACGATTTGGCATCCCCAGCAGAAGCTATGGAGCATTCATGTTTGGCAATTTAGCACGGTTTGTGAGTTAGATGGTCCCGCTGTGTCTTGGTGGCTGTTTGAGGACAGTACTCATTGGTACCTGCAGACCCTGAGTGGGATGTACCGCCTTGTAAGCAAACGAGTTAGGATTCCTCACTTCCTCTCTTAAGTGGAAATTTATCAAAGATATCCCTGTTAAAGAACGGTTTCCTTTGAGGGCTATCCCTTTTTATGAAGATTGTAGCAAGATGCCCCTCCCCAGTGGTTTTGGGCTTTAAGTAGGGTTCCATGCTCTCTTCTAAGCAGCATCTGAGGTCGGGCTGCCTCCAGTGTATTTACAGTGGCCTACTCCCTTTCGTTTTATGGTTTTTTGTCTTTAGGATGTTACATCAAAGTTGGTAGATGTCCGAGGACAGTTCCCTTTGACAAGCTGCTCTTTGGCCGGGTGGAGCAAGAGGTCCCTCACTAAAGTATGTGGACCATGAAGTAGGGTTCCTTGCTCCCTCTGTTCTGTCTGCATGTAGGGGTTGGGCTGCTCCTCCACCTTACTAGGGGCTTTGAGTGGGTGGTCCCCCCTTTTGGTTCCTTAGGGTGAGCTCTCATGGAGTCTCCCTATGTAGGTGGAAACTTATCAAAGATGTACTTGTTTAGAATGGTTTCCTTTGATAGCTTTCCCTTTGATAGGTGTTGAGGCAATGAGTGTTCTATTTTCCTGTTTAATACTGTACAGTTGCTTTGACACAATCTGCATTGTTAAAAGCGCTATATAAATAAAGGCGACTAGACTTTTTGTAGATTGAAGTGATATGTAGTTGAAGTGTGGATTCCTTGCTCCCTTCTCATAATATGAGCTAGGTCGGGCTGCCTTCCCTTTCACCTATAGCAGCCTCTTCAGGGATAATAGCTGTCTGAGGATAGTTTCCCTTTGACAAACTGCTCTTTGGCTTGGGCTGTTACAATCCCTTGTAATTAGAGGTTTTTAAGTAGGGACAGGACACCTATATGGTTATAGTGTGAGTCTTCTTTTTTAGGCTCACTAGTTAGTTTGGTCATAAACATTTACCTGTTGTGCGGGTTGATGGTAGTTTGCGAGTCTCTTTGGGCGTCTCAACCCTGTGTTAGGGTTTTCAGTAAGGTTAGTTGGCCCATGGTCTTAGGACCATTAGCTGTTTGAGTATGAGTTGTGTTCCCAACTTGGCTAAATTTTAGTGTTGGTTGGGTTCCCCCAAGTCTTTCCCCTTAATGCGGAGGCGTTTAGGCGATCCAAGTAGTGGACATTGGAACAATTGCTTTTTGAATACAATGCATGTTTGGGGTATTTATTCTGAGTGCGCTCTAAACCAGGTGGACAGCGGGGCTATGCCAACGCTTGGCATGGTATAGTGGGGTATTTCCATTTCCCTAGTCGTTACAAGTAGAAGATGCAGTGCAAGTTCCCTTGAAGGGGAACATCTAGGGTTACACATAACCATGGTTCCCCGAGAGGAAATTAGACACTGCATTTCCTTGACTACGGCTTGCCTGCTTAAGTCTTCTCAGAAAACGGGTTGCTGACAGGCCTTCTGGTTGCTTTGCTAATGACAGTACGCGGTTCCTGCCTGGGTCATGGATTGCCACTGTTTCACACGTGTCCGAAGAACATGGTCCAGGTGACGGTCCCGTTCCCCCAGTAGTGACGCCCACGTTCTTGTTCCCCTCTCGGCGGACAACCCCTATGACATGCGCCCCCGACCCCGCTGTCCTTTGTAGAGTAGACAGGTGAGTACCTCCATCTGTACACCATGGCCAGTTGTGTAAAAAATAATACATAAAAGGCACACACGCAAACCGGGAACATAAAATATACTATATTAAATGATGCCTGTTCCGTGTCGTATGCCGGTACTTTCAAGAATCAATATCAAAATAAATAGACGTAGTAAATGTCCTTAGTAACTCTACAGCACTCCATATCATCCCGTGTCCCAACCACCATATTAGCCTAAACTACCCTGTGATAGATTCTTAACCTTCTAGGCAAGGATTGAATATACCCCCCCCCCTGCTCCCTTTATTGAACCCTGTACAGCGGAACACTAAACCTGTATGTGAGATGACACCCTTAACATGCTAATTATAAAGACCCGAAAACAGTATCTATTCCCATGCTAACAGCATAAAGAATATATTCGACTGGTATGTGAATGAGCCCCCCCGTAAGGCGACACACCTATAACGCTGCGGGTAATATGCTCTAGTTATATAACTGTACCGCTCAGTGTATTTCCAGAAATACGACTATAAGTAGTACACACCTATACCCGTCGATATAATTATTTCTATCTACACCCCTTACACACTCTTTTCGGGACTGCGGAGCACCTTGTGTAGCCGACTCCTATATACCAAACCCCGCTCCTTGAAAATTATTGTAAATCCACGACACCGAAAGTAAAAATGAGGTTGTGTTGAGTTTTGTTATCATATAAAGATTTAATTCATGAGATTTTGACTGTATCCTCTAGGGCTATATATAAATATTGAGAGAATTGTATATAGTCTTACGGGATAAATGATGAGTTTATCGCATAATGGAGTTATTGTCACAAACGGTTATAATCACTCATTATATCTTTCATATATATATTACAATAAATACGTTTTAGACTGATTGTTGTGTGTAATTTGAGTTTTTGTGTATATTTTATGATATTTTTCATTTATTATATATACTGCTATTTTTTATGCTAATATTATATCCCCTACGCTTTAACTAGTGCATCCCAGACTATATTTACAAGGGCTGCAAACATCCGACTAGACTTTCTTGATTTGCACCTGTGATAGATACCTCATACTCTCTGTAGATACTCACCTCGTGCCACCTTCTTTGTTCTCCCTTCAGTGTATGAGAGCTCGTATTTTCTTTACTACTTATTACGCTTTGCCATTACCACAATTCTGGACAGTTTGTTCTTGGATTTGCAGTTTAAATGATCGTACAAGGCAGGAATATTAAAAGTGAATACACTCTCAACAATGGATTTGTACACTAAATGATTTTAAATGATTACAATAATTATTGTACCTTGAGGCATAGGATTTACTCAAATGAATTTAACCATTTGCAACTTGTTACAGAGCGGACCTGAAAATCTCAATCTTCACCCAGATGCATCTACAATATGAAACAAACAAACAAACATCAAATAATAAAGCTGGGCACACCAGTGTGAATACACATACAAATGCTCATTAAACCTCTTAGACTGACATTTATCTGGGGAAATTAATCATCGAGCACTGGCTCTCTGTTCATCTGTGAGCAGTGGAAATGTGGCTCTGGGTGTTCCTCATGCTACAGTTTACTGAGTCTACTACAGGCTACTAACAGAGACATTTACATTTTGCCAAAGAGGTTCTCCAAATACCAATAAATCAGCATTAATAAAGGCAAAACACTGAATCGGTTTATTTGGTCTTTCATCACATTAATGAATGTCACACTCAATTGATCACTGTCTGTGAAGAGAAACTGCAATAGAGAATGTAAAATACTATGTAACTTGAAAATGAAAACAGATCAAAATTGAAGGTTTGTATTGTATGACTGGGATTTTGGGGGAATATTTGGTTGCCAGCCAGGGAAAACCATACAGTATTTCCAATCAGTAAAAAAAAAAAGATATGGCACAATAGGTCAGAATAGACTGAAGGTACAACATTTTAACCAACATCTACGGGGCCCCATTAATATATGTCAAGCCAGCTCATTTACTTAATACTGTGCGATTTACGTTTCTATAAGAGGAAGGAAACTTAAACAAAGGCAGAGAAAATAACTAGATATTGCAAAGATGAAGGAAAATACAGTTTTCAGAAAAGCAATATGGGAGAATAAGAATCAACCAGAGAGGACAAAACCAAAAAAGCTGTTAATAGTAGTTTCAGTAATTACAGCTGCAGTGTTCGTTTGTGCAGGATTTTATTTGGATGCCTTGATTCATAAGTGTTATTAGAGGGAAAGGAACTGGTTTAGACAGAGCATGTTTCTGTTTGGCTCAAACGCTTCTGACCCACGGCTAATTATCATAAAGGCCTGAATGTGGAAAAATAGACGTCATTCAATTCTGACTGCTGGCAACTGCGTTAGCATGCATGCTTTTTTGTTTGTTTGAAGGATGAGGCAGTTTTCCAAATAAGCCTTGATGAAATTTCCATTTATAGGAGGACGGTGGCCGCTAATTACAGTCAAATCTCTGGAAGCAACCCCAATGCCCCAGCAATCCCCTAACCTCCTCTAATAAATGTTTATTCAGAGAAAGCTGTAATTATGCTTTGCATAGGGTTTTTTTTAGTACATAATGATCCGAGCTACATCATTTTGTCTAAAATAGCGAAACGAGGTCATAATGGAATCAAATTGTTAATGAAGACAATATCACAGATTATGCTTGGCATTGAATTTGATGAATTTTTATCACTTGTCCCTTAAGATAGGCATGAAAATTTGACTTTGTGTATAAATAGTTTTTTTTCTTTCAGTCCTGAAGAATAAATCGTCTAAGAACTGTGCTGAATATTTCCACACTGAGGGACTTCCACAGCTGCTCATTTGACTGAATCTTCTCTTGCCTATGTTACAAGTGAATTGTAAACTGTAATCAAGTTAACTCAATCTCTTAAAGTTCTTTCAGTAAAAAAGTGTCTTCTCAGCTTTACTAGAAGTGTTTGTTGTCAGCGTAACGTTGCTTAACTTTAGCTGAAAAAGACACACATCAGCTAAAGCCTCACAGATCATTGATGGACAAATGCATTTTGCAGAAGCAAACGTGTAATTAAATGGCCATTGCAGGAGACTTCATGCAGTTACTTTAGAAACGATTAAATATTCATACAGAAGACATCTCCTCTGATTCACACTGAAAACAGCATGACTGGAGCACGCTGCTGTAGTTTCTGAGGAGTGTGATTGTGTTAAACAAATGAGCTAATTGGTGAAAGCAGTGATGAAAAGCCACAGGGTAAGAATGTTCATTTCAAACCATCAACCAATGAAATCAGTGAAAGTGTAAGGGAGTAGCAATTAAACACTAAACCTGTCGTCTGTGCACTTTAGTAATTACTGTTCATTTTCTGGCATTAGAGTTGGTTAGGGTGAACGAACGCAGTGCCGTCAGTGAGATAAATGTGCTCCTTCTACAGTTTCTTTGGCGGTTATGAAACTCTTCTTGTGTGTAGCAACCGAAAGTTTGATTTTGAAATTTGGAGTCAAATTACAGCAGCTGAAAGCATCGCTCTTGACTGATGAATCTCTGAGTTCAGGAGGCTGGAAGCAGGTCTCAGTATATTTCAGTCTGGAGAAAAGACACTCCATGATGAAAAGAAGCCAGCGACTACACAGCCGAGTACAGACACATAAAACACATCTCTTCTACTGTACCTTCTTTTGCCTCTTTCTTTTAACCATTTACTTCTTCCAAATGCTGAATTTGAAACATGATCCAAAAACATGTAAATCAACTAAATCCAGGGTCATAGCTGATTCTGGTACTGTGTCTTAAAGTCATAGTTTACTTAAAAATGAAAATTCTGTCATCATTTATTCTCCCTTACGTTGTTTCAAATCCATATGGACGTTTGGGTTAATATTGTGGGAACATCTAATTAAAGGGGATGTTCATCCCCCTAAACAGTGAAGAATTACCCTCATGGATGGTTTATCTCACCCTATCTCTTTAAACCATCCCTTTAAGATATGTTTGAATGAATCCTGAGAGATTTCTGTCGCTCCATTGAAAGTCTATCCACCCAAAATTTTGACGCTTAAAGATATTGTAAATGTAATCCATATGAATCGAATCCAAGTCTTCTGAAGAGACACAATATGATCCTCAGATTTAATTTAGGCGTTTATTGACATTGATCAACACACAAACATAGAGCTCATCAAATGTAGTAAACACTCAGACGTGTAACTGCTAAATCACAAAGCTAAATGAAAAGAACACAAACTTTACCATCCGTTGCTGCATTGCAGGGAAGTGATAACGATTGTGTTTTTAAAAAAGACACAGCAGAGCGTGACGTCACATCTCATTTGTTGCAGTATCCAAAGTAAATCTGCATGCTCAGAGTCTAGCGTGAGCGTCTGTTCAGTGCAGGATTATTCAGATTCAAACACAGTCCATGCGGTGACCAGTGATTACACTGGTTGTGTCTTTCTGCTTCACTAAAAAGAACTGGACAACTTACAGAAAGATGTGTTTTCTTGCCGTTATTTTGCAGTAAAGCTCATTTTATGTCGTCACATTGAAGCGCTGCTGCAGCTTTGCATTAGAATGTAAAAGTCAAGTCACCTTTATTTATATAGCGCTTTTAGCAATACAGATTGTGTCAGAGCAACTGTACAGCATTCATTTTGAGTCACAACAGTCACACGATCACTCTGTTGTTGGATGGTTAGTTTTCATTAAACTCATTAGTATAGTATATATTTTTAGTAAGTCAAACTCTTTAATTCTGTAAAGCCGGAAATAATGGAAAATTTGATTTTTTGGAAATGGAACACATTACTGAAGCTTAGACAAAATCTTTAGAATCTAAAAATATCAGTATCATATTTGATACATCAGGCTTTTATGGCTCATATAGTCTGATATAGTGAGAATATGGAGGATATTTCTGCTGCTTGTAATGTAAATCAATGATATCTTTATAACGGTAAGCAGATACTGACATAAAAAATGTATATAAATACAGTAGTTCACTCTCTTTATCTCCAGGTAAATCTCTGTCCCAGTACAAGAGGAGAAGCTTTGAAATACCAAACCAGATTAATTGCAATGCCCAAGCCCTAAAGTGAGATGGAGGAGATTGAACAAACAAGGCGTTCCTCACATAAATGAGCCTGGAGTAATCATGATGTGAGGACGCACTGATTTTTTCATATGAAAGCTGATCAGTCCAGTAAATGTTGATTCTCGGGGCGAGTGATGACGTGCAGTTATTATTCTGACGTTTACTTGATCAAAATCAGTCAAGATCTGACACGAGAAGCTCCAGCTGAAGCTGGACACTTGTATAATTACACTAAAAGAGCTGTGACTTCATAACAAACTCTAAACTATCAATCAGAGACAGAAGCATGGAGTAGATTGTGTGCGACAGGCTTAATAGCAATGTTTTGATTGCGTTGATCATTTTGAAATTTGTGTATCAATTATGATGCAGAGTTTATAGGGTTAAAAAACGTCAAGGAAAATGTATTCTCTCATGATATGACCCTTGAAGGGATTTTTTTTTTCTGCGAGTCCATTAAAGGGCCGTTTTTGGTTTTAACTTTGACCTTCAATTTTAGTAAGTGCATGAGAAAGCAAAGCAAATCCACTCCAGTCCAGTCGATGCAAACCAAGAGTACAAAGCACTGCTATAGTCTAAATATAAAAAACAATGCATCTAATCAGAGCGACTGGGCTGATGTGTAATCAAACTGTGATCAACAGTGGAGAGAAAAAAATCAGAGGAAAGAAAAGAAACAGAAGAGACAGAGACAGAGACAGAGAGAGAAGGGAGATGAGATCAAAGATGCATTGGGTTTCTTGATCAAATGTCACCGTATGTAAATGAAGCCGTCAGGAGCACAAACCAGAGACATGATAAAGGCTTTTAATCTTCTTGAAAATGCCTGTCATGAATTGCTCATTTAAATAACTCAAGACAGAGTCTATCGAGAAAAACATCAGTCTGTTCTGATGAAGAGAAAACACATCAAGCTCCTGCAGTCACACGCTTCAGGACCTGAACACTGCTTTCACTCAGGTCCAGTATAAGATGCTGCGATTCTTCTGCTGTGGGATTTTAAAAATGACATGGACAAGCAGCATGGAAAAGCTTGTTTAGTTGATGATGATTTCAGCACTGATGCACCACACCTGAAGTCTTCTCAAGACATGAAAAACTGGTTATTCTCTAAACATCTCGGCCTTCATACCATTTCAACACATACTACTCACAACTGGCATATTGTGATGTTGATGATTTTCAGTGATTCCCTCGGTTTGCTTCTGAAGAGTCGTTACGCACGTGAGTGGATTATAAGTAAGTTTTCTGCTGTTTCCCAAAAGAAATGCAAATCCTAACTCTGTCCTTTTATACGGACATGTTTCAGAGATGGTCAGGAGATAAGCGACAGATCATCCTCCAGTAGCAGCACTTGAAATCCCGTGTTCACTAATTCGGACATGCAAAGTGTTTGTTTTTTCTCTGTTGAATTGTCATGTTGTTCTGTGTAACAACCAGAAAAACCTACAGAGATTTTTCGCAGCGGCGCTCTGGAATAGGAGTCAGAGGTCAGTCAGTTGTGAGATTAGCATTTAACCAGCCGCCCGTTAAAATCCCTCTCTATCCATCCTTGGTTCAGACTTTGCCTCAGAGACTTGTCTCAGATGGTCGCAGCTCTCCAGAGGGACCGATAGGATGATGTCCACCTGTCAGCGGGCTGTTCTGATGCGAAGTTGTCCCAGTGTGGTATGGTTTCTTGTGGACGGAGTCTTTTTCCCTTACGTGACGGCTTCATCTGCTGCTGAACTCATCGCTCTCCTCAGCTGGTAAACTCCGGATGAGAGTAAGACTGTCTTACAATCTGACGGTAGCCATGAGAAGATTGGGAATACAGATACAGTATATACTATACCATTCTAAAAGTTTTGAGAACATTTTAAAAGGCTTGCATTATATTGATTGAAATAGTCATACAGTAAAATAGTGAAATATTATTACTATTAAAAACAACTGTTTTCTGTGTGAATATCGTGTAAACTGTAATGATTTCTGGGGATGCGAAGCTAGTCTTTTCAGATTCATTACTCCAGTCTTCTAGTGTCACATGTATCGTCAGAAGATCAGATAAAGATGGCTGAATCTGTTGTTGCCGGAGAAACATTTTCTGATATTATCCCAATGTTTGAAACAGTTGTGTCTGCACACATAGTTTTGTGGAAAAACTGTGAGCATTTTATTATTTTAAGGGCAATCTCACAGTTGATCGAAAAATGAAAGTTACTTCCGCAACATTATAAGGGCTGCTTTACTGCACTGTGTGGATCTAATTGAATGCCTCCGTGGTGACTAAAAATGTCTACCATTTCTTGTTCATATGGAAAAAAAGAAAATGAAAAACTAAAGACCCACCACTCTTTGAGATACATTGGTGTTTGTGTAGATACTCTATATTCCCATCTATAACGCAAAGGCCCAATGATGAAAAAAGCGCTATGAATTAATGAGTGAGTGATGCGTATGAAAAAATTACAAGGCAGGATCCTAAATTATATGTTCTTTGCAATATGTTCAAAAGGGCAGTTACTAAAACATTTTATGAGCTGATATTGTAGAAAAACTTCAGTAGATACTTCAATGAATCAATAGATATTGTTATACGCCAGCATTTTTTAAGATTCAATCTATAGGTAAGTTTCATGAGTTTTTATAACGGGTGGTTTAAAAATTATCCCATGCCTTGTCTGGTATCTGCCAGCTAGCATCTGGTTATTCATACTGTTAACAATGCTTGCGTATAATCATCATTCATACGCGATAGTGCGACGCAGCACCCGCCCCCACACCACACAACACATCGGACGGACACAAACAAGGCACATTCACACACGCAGCCACAAGGTTTGTTTATTTTGTCGAGAAAGTGGGGACTCTCAATAGGGTAATGGTTTTTTTTTTTTTTTATTACCTGTACAGGACAGATAATTCTATTCGCCCTACACCAACTCCACCCTAACACCTGACCCCTCCACAGGAGACTTCGCATTTTCAGATTTTCATACACATCCTTCTTGTGTGATTTATAAGCGGGTTTGAAAAGTGGGGACATGGTAGTATATGTCCGAAAAGTCGTACCGTCTCCTTGTATACCTGGTCATACCTTTGTCTATGATACATCATTTATGTCCTAATTTTGTCACAAAAAATCGCGCATCACACACACTAAGCTCCACTCTCTCTCGTCTCTCACACACACACACACACACATGAACTCTCTCGTCAACTTCTCTATTCACACACACACACCACACAAACACACAAACTCTCTGCTCCACAACACACACCACATCACTATCTAATCTCTCTCACACACACACTAAACTTCTCTCTCACCACACACTAACTCTCTATCACCCACACCAGTAAAATCTCTCCTCACACACACACACTACAACTCTCTCTCACACTTACACACTTATTTTTTTTTTTCCACAAACTCTCTACACACACTCACATTTCACGTTTAACTCTCTCTACTACACATGACTAATCCCTATCTTTGTCTCACAAATGGCACTCACCCACACACAAACTCTCACTCTCACACACACACACACAGCACTACAAAACTCTCTGTCAAGACACATCACACACACACACTCATACACACACACCCACACACACACAAACTCTCTGTCGACACACACAACACACATCATACACACAATAACTGCTCTGTCACAACACACACTAGCACCACACACAAACTCTCTCGCACACACACACAAACCTCTCTCTCTCACACACACACAAACTCTCTCTCACACACACACTAACTCTCTCTCACACACACACACAAACTCTCTCTCACACATACACACACTAACTCTCTCTCACACACACACACACTAACTCTCTCTCACACACACACACACTAACTCTCTCTCACACACACAAACCTAACTATCTTCTCCCACACACACACACACTAACTTCTCACACCACACACAACTAACTCTGCCACAGTTCACACACATACACCACACTAACTCTCTCTCACACACATCACATAACACTAACTTCTCAAAGCAGCACCACTACACTAAACTCTCACACACACACACACTAACTCTCACACACACACACACACACACACTAACTCTCACACACACACACACTAACTCTCTCACACACACACACACACACACTAACTCTCTCACACACACACACACACACACAACGTTTGTACTATTTGTCTGTTTTCTCCTAGATTAGAGAATAAGAGAATAGATAAGAGAAAAATAGATGTTTTTTATTTCTCTACCTCAATTTATTTTCCTTTGGAACAGGAAATGAAGAATGAAAGCAGCATTCCTGTGAAGGAGCAATGCACATTTTGTGAATAATACAATTAGAAAATACAGATCCATCAAATATCCTTTGTGTTTGAATGACAATGAATTAAAGATGCTGTTTGATCAGATGCTAATGAGAGTCAGCTGAGCTTTCAGACTGAGAGACAATGTTAGTATGTTTGAAACATAAAACTCATGTAACTACAGAGGACCTAGCAGTGATTTCCCCAAACAGCCAATTTACCATTAGGTTCAGTTTAGTCTGCAAAGGTTAAAACCCAAAAATGAAAATCATACCGTCATTTACTCACTCTCATGTTGTTTCAGACCTGTATGAGTTTGTTTCTTCTGCTGAGCACAAAAGATGTTTTGATGAATGCGTGAAACCAAAGAGCTGACCGCAGCCATTGACGTCCAGTGTTTTTTCATACTATGGTAGTCATATACTATGGCTATACCAGCAACTGTTTACTTGCACGCTTTATCAAAACAACACGTTTTGTGTTCACCAGAAGAAAGAAATTCATACAGGTCTGAAACAACATTAGAGTGAGTTTTCAGGTGAACTGCCCCTTCAGTAAAACTGACACACCGTAGTGCAGATGAGAAGCTGAGAGTTTCTCGGGTCTGTCACGGAGGTCTTTTTGCATGCAGATAAAAGAGTGTCAGAGACTCCAGACGATGATGAGAGAGAGTCTACGTGCTGGTGTTCATCAGACTCCCTTCTATCTTTCAGCAGAGGAAGAGCTGGCCGTGACACCAGACCCGTGGCAAACAGCCTATCATCTGTGTTACGGGCCGCGCTGCAGACACAGGACAGAGCGGACAAGACGAGCATGAAACACACAGAACACCTGTGAAGCTAGATTTACCGACCGTCACTATCGTTTGACAACATCTAGACAGAGCTAACTAGTCGACCCTTGGGAAGTCATGAGACACACATGCATATTATTCAAAAAGAAAAGTTTCCATGTCCCCACCCGCCACAACCCCTCGCACACCAGCAGCGTACCCCCCACCTCTCATCCTAGACACACGCCGTGGTCGCCAGAGCTTCTAGTGGGTATCCTGTAAACATGACTATCATTACCAGTTATGTTGAGCCTCTTCCTTTACTGTTCCAACAGCAAAATCATGTTCTTTACAGTATCCTACTCAACTACATCAGAAATGGCTGACGACATGAATGTCAAAGATGTCTGAGGACACATCTTCACACTTAAGGCTTCAACTTTATCAAGAGTAATGAGCAAATACCAGAGACAGAAATCTCCTGTTCTGCGCTATATTTAATGGAGCCGCACAGCAGGATGAACTTAAAGAGTACGCTGTGTCACGCAGCAGGACACAAAAACAGCTTGTGTGCTCTCAGACATCACAACACTCTCAAGGTCTTGCAAGGTTTTAGTTGTATTTCACAGCTCTCCTTATTCTGATTGTTCAGTCACAGCACAGCGACTGACTGAAATAAAAACGGCCTCAGGAGAACTTCAGTAGTACTTTTACAATGAATAAAAATGGTTTGAGAATCTCCAGTTAAAGCAAGAAAAACACAAACCATCTAGCTCAGAATGCATATGAATATAAATGAATATTGTAATGTTTGTGTTGTTGTAGTGGACTATCACTTGTATCATGCATACATTTCAGCTTCCAGCCAGTCACTTTATTTTATTGACCAATGCCAATTTTTACATGCATCTGGAGCTTGGCGTGAATTAAAGGTGCATTCAGCAGTTTGGTGCTTTTTTATTTATTGTTTTTAGTTTTTACCCATTAAGAAATAAATCGTGTTTTTGTTTAGAGTCATCTGAATGGTGCACGCTCACAGGAGATGAAGATTGCACTTAATCATTTCATACACGAACCGTTTTAATTATATGGTGAATTCAGGTCAAATGGGACACTTAAGACCATCGAGATGAATGGGGAAAAACCCTATTAACCCTGGTGCAAATCACCTCAGCGAAGCTCGTTAAAATGACCCGCGGTGTTTCACTAAACGAAGGAGGAAACCTCTCGTAGAGCAGTTTGATGTGAAGAGTGAAAATTAGACAATGGAACACTTATCTTGCTTGATCATGAATCAGAACCTGTATGACCAAAGAAGCAAAAAAGCCCTAAAGCCAGAAGAAAGAGTGACTAAAAGTGTAAACAATGGTTTGGCAAACACACTGGCATACACTGCTTCTTTTGTCCTGGACAGGTAAAGGATTCATTATCACGTGTAGACGCTAGCATGAATGTGTCACGCTGACGGATGCTACTGCAGCATCTAACATCACTGCTACAACAGTGATGCTAACGCTAACTAAACAACTACCGTATGCACCTTGAATTTTGGACCCCGAGTGCAACCATCCCATCAAACCCCCCACAAACACAAAGCTTCACACACACCCAGTCACTGAAGATCAAGCCGTCTCACGATTATTAGAGAATAAACAAACTTTAATTGGAAGAGTGTTACACAAAGGGTCGGGTGGGGCATAAAAACATGACAGATCATCCAAAGCTGCTTAAAAAAAAGAACAGAGTCAATTCTACCATTAACTGCTATACACAGGGCTGATGGAGCAGATGGGAGAGAGAGAGAGAGAGAGAGCGAGAGAGAGAGAGCAGGGAGCACGGGCCTCGCTTGACCGCTAAAAACATCAGCACTGGCAGTTCAATCTCATTTGTTCATTTAATCACAAGTATCTCAAACAGATTAAAAAGATTTAAAAGGGCAAACGGAGCGACTTCCAAAATCATCAGATTTAAAACAAAGAAAAACAGGTTTCTTCAAATATATATATCTGAATATTGGTGCCAGAAAATGAAAAAGTTCCCAAAGAGCTGCCTAGGTTTCATGTTGAATGGAGTTTTTGCATTTCGTCTTGTTGCTGAGAGAGGTAACGCCGCTCGTCCTCTCCTCGGTGGAATGTTTGAGGTTTTGACTGCATAGAGGAATGATTGCCGTCCACCAATGAAAATCACACAGTGCCACTGTCCTGTGCTGGTCCCTTACAAACACACGTGACATCAGGAAAGCCCACCCATCTTTAGCTCCGCCCCCATCATAACCCCACCCCTCAACATCGCCTTCATATGCTCACATGCTCCTCCTATTATTATTATTATTACAAAGGACTCCATCACAACGTGATCCATTACTCCTCCTCATGAACTAGGAATGTGAATGACTAATTAACAATAAAAATAACATCAATCTAGTCTTCATAAATGGTAAAGACGATGTTTTGAGGGAAAGAGATAAAACAAAGACTAAAAAATAAAATGCTACAAATGTTAGCTAAGTGGTTCTGGTTGTGAAAGACAGAAGATGAAGATGTGTTTCTGTACAGGATCAGAGCTGCTCTTCTCTCCTCCGGATGAAGGGATGAACTCTGAGCCGTGGAGGAGCGTGCTGGACTTCAGCTCTGTGAAAGAAGCCACAGCAAACACCGTTACTATCTGTATCTCCACAGCGTCCTCACACATCAAACTCAGTCACGCGGAGAGCGGGGTAAGATGTGCCACTCTTACGAAAGCTAAGAGAACACAGATGAGACTAGTACCTCCTGAGCCACAGAAAGATGTGCTCTACAGTATAAACGTATTCATGGCACTATCACACTGTCACTCATGTCAAGTTGAGGAATACAGATTACATTTAAAAATCACATATATATATCTATCTATCTATATATATCTATATATATCTATTATAATATAATCTATATAATAGTTCTCAAGGCCTGTATTTAATGTGGTAATTTGGCATGATTAATTCTAAAAAATAATAATAAATAACACTTCAAAATGATTAAAGCAGTGCCCCATCCAGACCTGTCCATCATCTTACACTGATGATGCAGGATGGACTAACTTCCTTTTAGAACTATTGTGTAAAATCAATATCAATCCCTCATGTAGCAATGTTTGTTACATTTAGAACACAGTATTGTCAAGTATTGTGTTTTGCTCAATTTCACAAATGAAAATAGTTGAAATTCACAGCGAACTGCTGGGCGGTATCTAAGCGCCACACAAGGCCAGTGTAAAGCTGTTCGTGAATAGATAAGATCCCTCAAAGTTTGCAAAAAGACTAAGTTAAATCCAAAGAGATAGTCTTTAATAAAAAGTTACGACTGGTCCCGGCCCTCCCCCACATATCTACGCACTGTGTGGGAGATTTGCAAACGCCGCCCAATGTGCACGATAAGAAAAAGAAGCGTCACTTTATTGTAGCTGCCGCCGCATGTCCTGAAGACGCTGTGTGCTTCGTTGTGAAAGCGAAACTATTTGTTTGTCCTTCCAAAAATGGACAAGACTAGAAATCAGTGGTTAAATTGTAATTACAACACTGTTCCAGAACACTTCAACCCAAATATAATCAGTAATTAAAGTGACTTGCTTTACTGGAGACACTGAGCACAGCCTCTACTCGAACACTATAAGAGGTGCGCTCGACTTGAAGCGGCGCTGCGCAGACCAGTCATTGCATGACATCAAAGTACCGCGAGAGCCATAATAGAGCAGACGACTCTTTATGCTTTTCTCTCGCGGTACTTTGATGTCATACAACGATCAGTCTGCGCAGCGCTGCTTCAAGTCGAACACACCTAATAACTAGAGCGCATTAGCATCAGTGGTTCGGCCAGCTCAATCACGAGTACTGTCAATTCCCATAGTTACTACAGCCTACAGTTTGCTAGCTAGCTCTGCCTTCATCACGTAAATGCATATTAGCTGGTTGCGATCATCTACAAAACAGCTCAGTCTCCTTATTAATGAAGCTGCTAGAGGTTGTAGTGGTATTTGACAGTAGAGAGAGACGCCAGGCAGTTTTCCCGCGAGTGGCCGTGGCAAAGCGCAGACAGCGTGTTGAGAGCAGACAATACTGCTTATTTTTTCAAGATTTTGTTACCTCGTTTAATTTACTTGGCGTTTTATTAATCATTCAAATTTAGCTGGGTGGTTAATAACACATTTTTCTGCAGTGTGACAAACTCAGAACACATTTAATAGTGCCTTACACGGACTTTAACAAATGAGTTGAATGAATGATTCAAGACAGTGACTTGCTGCCAAGTACTGGAGGTTTTATTGTAATATTTATTATTAAATTAAAAAATAATACCCATTCATCATATTTTCATTTATGCAATGTTGAGTCAAAATATTTTTTAAAGCTACTTTTTTGTAACGTCTTCTTCGATGCAATGACTTTAAACGATTGTTTGGGGAGTCATTTCTCAGCCAAAACTAATGTGCAATTAATAAGACTAACTTATCAGCACATTATGTAATCAGATTAAAAATTGTAATCACTTGACAGCCCTACTATCAGCTAATACACTGACCTAAAGTGTTATTTTCCTGCACATTATTTACATTTTCATAAAGCAGCCAGGATGAAATATTCAGATCATTACTGAAATACTCATATTTCATTGGCACATCTTACCCCGAAGCACCTGATACACTTTACCCCAGAGCTGGCATTCAATTCATAAACACTTCAGCCAAATCATTTCCATGATTTTTTCCCACTGATAATACATTTGATATTTTGGTGCTGGATATATTTTCTCACGCTTACTTTACCTGATGAGCCCTTTATAAATATATATGGTCACATGACACAAATCATGCTGTCTGCTAGACTGAGTTGACACCCCTCTTTTTGGACTAGTGCACAAAAACAGTGTGCAAGTACCTCATAAAGACTTTAACCTTAAAAAAATGATGATCCTGCACTCAAAACTAGCTGCTGTTTGAAAAGTGGCAGGAATGTTTGGACGTTCAGCAGAGGTGCAGAACGGATGCAAACACTTCTCCTCCACTGCAGAATGGGTTTACCATGATGAAGCTTCATACCGTCAAACTGAATATGATGTACTGTATCGCTGTTGAATGCTCAGCTGATGAAACACTAGAAATGACTCTGTATCTTCATCCCTCACAGCCTGATATTCACAGGTTGAAATGAAACATCTGAGCCCTGCTGCCGCCCTCCTCGGCTGGTATCGAGTACAGTCAGCCGTGCTCTAGATCTGAATACATTTCCTGCAGATATTCTGGCCTGTGAGCAGCGGCAGAGCTGTGATATTTCTAATCCCGAAACAGCACAGTCGCCCACTGAAGCACATCAGCAGCCACCTGTCCTCAGCACTGAGAAGCGCCTTTAATCTCTCAGAGGAGTTCATTGATTCCTGGGGGTGAAGGTCATGCTGGAGACGTGACAGCGCTCATATGAGCACTACAGCACTGCACCTGTTCATTATGAGGTCCTGGAACAAGGACTGCTGATGAGATGATAGACAACAAATCTAGATGGCTTAAGATCAATGATGCCACCTAAACTGCACACAGAGTGATATCAGGCACTCTCAGTCTAGGATGCTTTCATTATTCTATAATTATAAGGTAATTAAAAAGTTATGAAATTTGGCACACTGATAGAGGACAGTCTGAACATTAACCACAGCAAATTTGGAGTCTCTAACTCAAACCCTCTAGCGCCACCAACTGTCCAAATCTGCACTCACATTTATGCTAATAACTTTTGAACCAAAGGGCTAAAAACAATTTTTGAATTTTTTAAAAAACCTTTTTGAACTCCTCTTAGACTGTTACTCTGATTTTCACAAAAAAATCAAATCAGATCATTTTTAGACCAAAAATGTGTGGAATTCAAGTTTAGTAGTAAAGAGCACACAGAAATGAACTTGAGGATATTTCTCCTCAATGCTTTAGCGTATTGAGGTCAAACTTGGTGTGTATGATAACCATGACTTGTGAGTACCCGCAGTGTTTCAGCACAGTGCCACCTAGTGGTCAGGAGATATGAAAAATATTTTTGCTCATAACTTCTGAACGGTTTGGCCAAAAGTCACAAGACTGGTCTCTTTAGATTTGGTGCGACATACAAAGCTGAACCATACCCAATTTTCCCATGTCAGCCATTTTAAACTTTGTTATAAAATGCTATATTTTACAAATGTATTGGTGTGTCATTACAAAACTCGGTATGTTTCATTGCCACCACGCCCTGAAAAAAAGTTTCAGGCCAGCGCTACCTTGTGGTCAAAATTATAATGATAAAAAAAAAATGCTAATAGCTTTTGATTAGTTTTGCTTATTATAATGCCACTGGTCTTGACAGATTCCTTGGATCACGCTGAGAACATCAATACCAATTATCCCATAATCGGCCAAACTTCCTGTCCGCCATTTTGATTTACAGGTGCATCTCAATAAATTAGAATGTCATGGAAAAGTTCATTTATTTCAGTAATTCAACTCAAATTGTGAAACTCGTGTATTAAATCAATTCAATGCACACAGACTGAAGTAGTTTAAGTCTTTGGTTCTTTAATTGTTATTTTGGCTCACATTTAACAAAAAACACCAATTCACTATCTCAACAAATTAGAAATACTTCATAAGACCAATAAAAAAAAACATTTTTAGTGAATTGTTCACCTTCTGGAAAGTATGTTCATTTACTGTACATGTACTCAATACTTGGTAGGGGCTCCTTTTGCTTTAATTACTGCCTCAATTCGGTGTGGCATGGAGGTGATCAGTTTGTGGCACTGCTGAGGTTTGTATGGAAGCCCAGGTTTCTTTGACCAGTGGCCTTCAGCTCATCTGCATTTTTTGGTCTCTTGTTTCTCATTTTCCTCTTGACAATACCCCATAGATTCTCTCTGGGGTTCAGGTCTGGTGAGTTTGCTGTCCAGTCAAGCACACCAACACCATGGTTTTATTTAACCAACTTTTGGTGCTTTTGGAGTTGTGGGCAGGTGCCAAATCCTGCTGGAAATGAAATCAGCATCTTCAAAAAGCTGCTCAGCAGAAGGAAGCATGAAGTGCTCCAAAATTTCTTGGTAAAGGGTGCAGAGACGTTGGTTTTCAAAAAACACAATGAACCAACACCAGCAAATGACATTGCACCCCAAATCATCACAGACTGTGGGAAACTTAACACTGGACTTCAAGCAAATTGGGCTATGAGCTTCTCCACCCTTCATCCAGACTCTAGGAACTTGGTTTCCAAATTAAATACAAAACTTGCTCTAATCTGAAAAGAGGACTTGGACAACTGGGCAACAGTCCAGTTCTTCTCCTTAGTCCAGGTAAGATGCCTCTGACGTTGTCGGTGGTTCAGGAGTGGCTTAACAAGAGGAATACGACACTGTAGCCAAATTCCTTGACACGTCAGTGTGTGGTGGCTCTTGATGCCTTGACCCTAGCCTCAGTCCATTCCTTGTGAAGTTAACTCAAATTATTGAATCGATTTTGCTTGACAATCCTAATAAAGCTGCGGTTCTCTCGGTTGGTTGAGCATCTTTTTCTCCACACTTTTTCCTTCCACTCAACTTTCTGTAACATGCTTGGATACAGCACTCTGTGAACAGCCAGCTTCTTTGGCAATGAATGTTTGTGGCTTACCCTCCTTGTGAAGGGTGTCAATGATTGTCTTCTGGACAACTGTCAGATCAGCAGTCTTCCCCATGATTGTGTAGCCTAGTGAAACAAACTGAGACCATTTTGAAGGCTCAGAAAACCTTTGCAGGTGTTGAGTTGATTAGCTGATTGGCATGTCACCATATTCTTATTTGTTGAGATAGTGAATTGGTGGGCTTTTTGTTAAATGTGAGCCAAAAATCATCACCAAGTACAAAGAAACAAAGACGTAAACTACTTCAGTCTGTGTGCATAGAATTGATTTAATACATGAGTTTCACAATTTGAATTGAATTACTGAAATAAATGAACTTTTCCATGACATTATAATTTATTGAGATGCACCTGTATGTTGAAAACCAACTTTTTCGAACTCCTCCTAGACAGTTTGTCCGGTTTTTCACCAAATTTGGCTCAGATCATCTTCAGACCATGGCGGCAAAAAGTATTTATGTATTTTGTTTTGAAAATCCAAACTGCTATAATTTAACCAATCAAAAATTCTGATGGCATGATGAAAACATGATTCTGAGGCTGTATCTCTGCAAAGCATCGACATTTTGACAAAAACCTGTGTGTCACTGTCACTTCACACTGACCACACAACATCAATTTGACAACAGTGCCACCTATTGGTCAAACATAAGCAATTAATTAATATAACAATTGATTGGATTTATGACTTTTTTGCCTTGATTCATCTATAAATGTCTTTGATTACTCATTTTTGCAGTTGGTCTAATGTTCCTAGCCATGCTTGCTTAGCTCCTCATCTTGCCTCTGTTGTGCTTGCCTCTTTAACTGTCACTTGCAGCTATATTTATAATAAATACTAATATTTTTCTAATTCTAATTAATTATTTTATTAGGTAGCAGCGATTAGCAAAAAAACATTCACTACAGTACTTAAAGTGTTTTATATTTCAAGGATGATGCAAGTCAGGGACTCAACATGACCAAATAATACTACTACTTGATTTTTCATGTAGAGATCATTCAAAGGTGTATGAGGATCCTCTAAAATAAGAGTCAGAACCAGTTCAGCACAAATGAGTGTTACCATGAGAAGCACACAGAGCAGACCCAGGACAGAGAAAAGAAAGAAACAAACACAAAAGGAGAGATGAATACAAGAAAAAGAACAAACAAAAAGGGAGAAACAACAGGCTCCGGGTCGAGGAGGAGGAGCTGCCAGGTTGGAGCAGGAGGAGCCGGTTGTCAAGAGTGGTGCTTGTAGCCATGTGCTTACCTGTCCTTCAGTCCTCGTCCTCGGCGAGCTCCGTCTCTTTGTGGACCACCACGCGAGTGACGGACATGTCAGGGTGCTGCTCTTTGGCCTCCTTTATAGCCTGGGCCAATGCCTGACCCCGCCCACAGTAAACCAACACAAACAAACAAAAGCAAACAAAAGATTTAAAGTAAAAAATGAACAACCCAACACAAGAATGAAAACACAACACAGATGATGGGAAACATACATGCACATGAACGACTGATGCTGGGACCTGCGTGAACGTCTCTCAGTCTACAGTCATGACCAAAACTTTTGGCACTGACATAAATTTTGTGTTTTGCAAAGTTTGCTGCTTAAGCTGTTGTGGTGTTCATTCACATGGTTTGTGAAGAGATTTTTGTGTAGAGTGATCAGATGCACTTTAAATAATTGCTAAAAGCTTCATTGGCCAAAAAATGAACTTTTCACAAAAACTAATTTCACTGTTTTGACCCTGACACAAAATGACCAGCTAACATGAAAAAGAATGGTATCAAAACGTCCTGCAAGAGCGACTTCTTCCAACAATCCACGAGCAATTTGGTGATGATCCGTGCATTTTCCAGCATGATGGAGCACCATGTCACAAAGCAAGAGCGATAAAGAAGTGGCTCGAAGATCATTACATTAAAATGTTGCATCCGTGGCCAGGCAACTCCCCGGATCTCAATCCCATAGAGAACCTGTGGTCAGTCCTCACAAGGCGAGTGGACAAGCAGAAGCTCACACATTGTGATCAACTCTGAGAACTAATAAGGCAAGAATGGATTGCCACCAGTCAGGATTTGGCCCAGAAGCTAATATCCAGCATGCCAGAGCGAACTGCAGAAGTTATGAAGAACAAGGGTCAACACTGTAAATATTGACTCATTATACTTTTTTGCCAATAAAAGCCTTTAAAACTTATGATATGCTTATCATTATTTTTCAGTATATCATAGACGCATGTGGAAAAATAATCTACAAATACTGAAGCACCAAACTTTGCAAAACACAAAATTTATGTCACTGCCAAAACTTTTGGCCATGACTGTATGAGGATGGCAAATGTCACATCGCTATGGTAACCTGTGGCATGTGCCGACCTTCAGAGCTGTGGGGCATTATGTGCCGTTCATACGACACAGACAGACAGAAATACCTCACGGCTAAAACAAGCACCTGTCGTCCTGCATCTGTGGAGCTGAGGATCATGAGCTCCTCCACACTACAATCACAGCTGCACACTGCGACTTTCTCAACTTTACGACTTTTGCTCGTCAGACTGTACAATATGAACCCAGTGAGATACTGAATAAACGCTAAGAAAAATGGCAAGAAATCAGACGTATTTTAGGTTAGACTGTACGTAGGGTGCATGATGATGATAGATTATGAATGATTAAAAAGTCTTTACTGAGAGACTGGCTGACTTGCGTTATCACAAAAGTTTATTATTGCATGTTTTAAAGCTTTGCCAGTTTAAACTTTCAAACAATTTTACTCACACTCTGTCCTGACATGCACAGAAAGCACAACAGCACGTGAGTTTTCTTTTGTGTAATATTGCACTTAAACTGTCAAAAACACAAAGTTGACATAAACACAGTTGTCTCTGTCTTAAGTGATGTGTGTGTGAATGTGTGTGAATATACTAGATCAGTGCATTTGGTCTTAAAGTGACAGCAGCCTAATAAACCTGCTGCTGTCTGTACCGTTAATGTGAAGTATAAGAGAACACTGCTTTAGTATCTCTCAACTTGAGTAGCTTTAATCAAAATCAATGTATATTTAAATTATACAGTGAAGACTATGTAGTGTTTTGTTTTTACACTTGATTATTCATAAATTTTTGATTAATTTCTGACTTGAATGCTGCTGTTAAATAGGCTTACTGTACCAGAAAAATTTAAGGCACTGTTTATTTTATTGTTATCTTATATTTGTCCTATTCTTTATCATTTGCATTTTTGCTCTCATTTTTAATTAACAATGCAATAAAGAGAAATCGCTCACCCCTACATTTGCCTAAACGGTTTGTCATTCTTTTTTCGTTTACCTTGTAGGGCTATATTTGTTAAATAGGGAAATTAGTGTGGCTGTACTGCTCAGTAACTTGCAAAATAACCTTAAAACTAACATGAAAAAGAATCATAAGTTTGTTGATCGTAATCCTGCCTGAAAAAATTAATCATAAGATATTTCTGCCATATCATCCACCCCGAACTGTATGATGTACATCTGAGGATTTGGTCGTGATTGACAGGACTGACTGATCAATCAGATCGAGTTCTGACATCCTCACTGATGACACACAAACCAAAGCAAGCTTTTGAGCAAACGTTTAAAACGATTCAATAAAGTCACAAGCGTCTGGGCTGACTGTTTGCTCTGCACAACAAACCCTGAGAAGACCATGTTGAAGGGAGCGATACATAATGAGACACACCAGTGGAAATGTGTCACTCTCTGCGATCAGACCAAAGAAACCTGCTACAACGTCCAAAAATAGTCTGAGATGGAACATTTACAGACTGAGGCACAAGTCAAAGAGTGTGCATCTGGCTTTATATAATATAAACGACAGTTGTATGCGTGCATCTCACCTGATCGTGATCAATGTCAGAGTCTCCCGTGATGACGATGCGCTTCTCAATGCGAGTTTCTGACAGCCCGCCCTTTAGTGTCTGTCAATCATTAAAGAGACACAGACATGATGTGCACCGCACTGAACAGAGGTACAGGACAACACGTTATTCACAACAATTACCAGCAATTTCTGAGTGAAAATTCAAGCTTTCAAAGTAAATCCTACACCAAATTTTTTTGATGTCTTTAAACACTGGTCGTAGATTACACTCACTACTGACATTAAAATACAGGGGAACCTGCTCAAGTAGAACAAAAACAAATGAAGAGGTTTGTCAGCTCTGCATCTATAACCCTACTCGTAACAGACAGTGTCAGCTAATATCCTACATCCTGAACAGGATCATCATCATCTCACAACCTCTCTTATCAGCCCAAATGCCACAGCCAGCGGCGTGTGTGTGTGTGTGTGTGTGATGAGGAGAGAGGAGCGGTGTGTTTATGTGAGAGAGAGAGTGTGTGTGTGTTGTGTGTGTGTGTTGTGTGTGTGTGTGTGACAGATGTGTGTGTTGTGTGTGTGTGTGTGAGGTGTGTGTGTGTGGGTGTGAGAGAGAGAGAGCGTGTGTGTATGCAGTGTGTGTGTGTGAGAGAGAAAGAGTGTGTGTGAGCGTGTGTTACCTTCGTGATGTGTGTGGTGGTAGTGGTGCAGAGCGATTCGGAGGTGATGGTTTGAGCCGTCATGAGCACGCCTGGCTCCCCGTCTCCATTACCATCCAGCTATCAATCACAGACAGAACAAACAAACACAAACGCTCTCATCACTCTGACAGCAACGCTGCGTGATTCTGCATTAATGCCAACAGTTTTAGTCAATGTTGGTGAAGGTGTCAAAATTATGAGCAGCTCGACAGGATAGTTTCAAAGCAGTTCAATGACAGACAAGCCACTCTTTTGAAATAGTAGAACTAAACTACAAGATACTGACAAAACATAGCGAACCACATTAAAGCTACCTCATGGGGAAATATATGACCCTGGACCACAAAAACAGTCATAAGGGTAAATTTTTCCAAATTGAGATTTATACATCATCTGAAAGCTGAATAAATAATCTTTCCAATGATGTATGGTTTCTTAGGATAGGACAATATTTGGTCGAGATACAACTATATACAGTATCCAGTGGGGCAAAAAAGTATTTAGTCAGCCACCAATTGTGCAAGTTCTCCCACTTAAAAAGATGAGAGAGGCCTGTAATTTTCATATCATAGGTATACCTCAACTATGAGAGACCAAATGAGAAAAAAAAAAATCCAGAAAATCACATTGTAGGATTTTTAAAGAATTAATTGGTAAATTCCTCGGTAAAATAAGTATTTGGTCACCTACAAACAAGCAAGATTTCTGGCTCTCACAGACCTGTAACTTCTTCTTTAAGAGGCTCCTCTGTCCTCCACTCGTTACCTGTATTAATGGCATCAGTTTGAACTCGGTATCAGTATAAAAGACACCTGTCCACAACTTCAAACAGTCACACTCCAAACTCCACAATGGCCAAGACCAAGAGCTGTCAAGGACACCAGAAACAAAATGTAGACCTGCACAGGCTGGAAGACTGAATCTGCAATAGGTAAGCAGCTTGGTGTGAAGAAATCAACTGGGAGCAATTATTAGAAAATGGAAGACATACAAGACAACTGATAATCTCCCTCGCTCTGGGGCTCCACGCAAGATCTCACCCCGTGGGTCAAAATGATCACAAGAACTGTGAAAAAAAATCCCAGAACCACACGGGGGGAACCTAGTGAATGACCTGCAGAGAGCTGGGACCAAAGTAAAAAAGGCTACCATCAGTAACACACTGCGCCGCCGGGACTCAAATCCTGCAGTGCCAGACATGTCACCCTGCTTAAGCCAGTACATGTCCAGGCCCATCTGAAGGTTGCTAGAGAGCATTTGGATGATCCAAAAGAGGATTGGGAGAATGTCATATGGTCAGATGAAACCAAAATAGGACTTTTTGGTAAAAACTCAACTTGTTGTGGTTGGAGGAGAAAGAATGCTGAGTTGCATCCAAAGAACACCATACATACTGTGAAGCATGGGGGTGGAAACATCTGCTTGGGGCTGTTTTTCTGCAAGGGACCAGGACGACTGATCCGTGTAACGAAAGAATGAATGGGGCCATGTAAAGTGAGATTTTGAGTGAAAACCTCCTTACATCAGCAAGGGCATTGAAGATGAAACGTGGCTGGGTCTTTCAGCATGACAATGATTCCAAACACACCGCCCGGGCAATGAAGTATTGGCTTCGTAAGAAGCATTTCAAGGTTCTGGAGTGGCCTAGACAGTCTCCAGATCTCAACCCCATAGAAAATCTTGGAGGGAGTTGAAAATCCGTGTTGCCAGCGACAGCCCCAAAACATTACTGCTCTAGAGGAGATCTGCATGGAGGAATGGGCCAAATACCAGCAACAGTGTGTGAAAACCTTGTGAAGACTTACAGAAACCGTTTGACCTCTGTCATTGCCAACAAAAAGTATATAACAAAGTATTGAGATGAAATTTAGTTATTGACCAAATACTTATTTTCCACCATAATTTGCAAATAAATTCTTTAATAAATCCTACAATGTGATTTTTCTGGAATTATTTTTTTCTCATTTGGTCTCTCATAGTTGATGTATACCTATTATGAAAATTACAGGCCTCTCTCATATTTTTAAGTGGGAAAACTTGCACAATTGGTGGCTGACTAAATACTTTTTTTCCCCACTGTATATGATCCAGTGCAGTGACTCCTGACCGGAGAAGTCTTCTATGGAATTTCACGTAAGAAACTCACAGGATATGGACCAGCTACCTGGGCGGCCTCGTACGTGATGGTCTTGGTTTCCGTGTGAACGATGGGGACCTCCTTAGTGGATATCTCCGTCTTCTGAGCAGCAAACGTGTCTGAGATCGTAACCATCTCAGTCTTCACAACAGGAGGCTACGGAGAGACAGAGGCCGTCAGTGTGACACACGTACAAGAGGCATCCGGTCTGACATCACAAACACACCACCACTACTACACAGCACAACGCAGAGAGGAAGCTCATGCAGCTCAAAGAAACACCACTATAAACGTCTTTGGTATAACGCATGCAGCCTACAAACAGACAAATAAGAACCAAAAAGTTTCCAAATGTCCATGAGACCATACATCAATGCAGTTTTGGTTTCGTGATCTTTGGCAGTGTTGACAGGACAACACACACATGCAAAAGCACAAAAACACAGCGCTGTGTGCATACGATATCAGATGTTAATATATTGCGCTTTTATTTTTATCAGTACTTCAGATGTGTGATCATTTCAGTGGCATTACTGAAGTTTCTGCTGCTTTATCTTTACTAGCAGAGTGAAGAATCAATGTAAACACACTTATCATATAATTAGGATATCAAGTATGCAACATAAAACATGTACCACAAAGCCCCGTGCAACGATGCACAAGATATAAGCCCCCGCATGCAGCGCTCCTCATGTGTGACTCAGAATATTGTGTGTTTGTTTGTGTGTGTGTGTGTTATGTGTGTGTGTGTGTGTGAGTAGTCGAGTAGGATGGAATATAAAATCAACTTAAAGGCGAGAGGATGGAATGACGAACATTTAAGCGAACAAAACGCTTTCTTTTATACTGCAATCGCTTCCTTTAGAAAGGGCTAGAGAGACATTTCAGCTTGAGCGCAGATAAAGCAGGATCTTCGTCCAGGAAGGAGGAAGGAGTGGGAAATGGAAGAGGAGATGAGGAGAAGAGTGGCGGCGCAGGGAAAGCGTAGACGGCCGTCTCAGCTCGGGATGTCAATTACCTCCGAATAACAAATAACCTGCGGCAGGTGCTCTGTTTCGACGCGAGAGGCGCTGCCGTTGACGATGTGAGGCTCCTCCTCCTCGGCGGCCACAGTTCTGAGAGTGGGCGGGGCTTCAGCTTGGAGGGCGTGTCCATTGGGAGCTTCGTCCGGTGTCGCCAGCGGCTCGTCTGTACGCTCTTTCTCATGAGGCTGCGCTGCTTTCTCTTCCTCCGCCGCAGGGCCGGGCTCAGCTGCTTCTGTGATTGGCTGTGACTCTACCCCAGAGGGCGGGGCTTGTTGAGTAAGCACCGCCTCCTGTTCCTCCTCGGGCTCTTCTTTGATCTGCTGGGTGGAGATGCTCGTGCTGGGTGGCTGAGCGTGGTACTCCGCCTCCTCTTCGCTCTCACTGTCTGACGATAAACTCCTCTCCTCCTTGACCTCCGCAGCGCACTCTGTCTCCGCGGTAAACGACGCCTCAGGAGCGGGGCTTTTGGGTTTGGCTTTGATGACTTCCTCGATGACAACGGTCTCTTCCATGACCTCTATGACCTCTGGCTGGCCGTTGACTTCGGGTTTGACCTCTGCGCTCTACACCAGACAAGCACACAAACACACACGAGGGATGGAGAGAAAAGCAAAAAACATAAACCATGACCACGGAACAAAAACTGAAGGAAACAAACTTCCTGCGGACCTTAGTCGAAGTCAATGTCATTGTAATGCAAATAAAAACAAGGCTGTGACTTAGAGATGTACAGTCTGTTCAAGAGTGCGGTTTTGCGGACCTTGAAAACACTGAAATGTGTGATGCGTACTTGAGAAGCAGCAAAACTGTCTACAAGAATAAAACCTTGTCTGGTGCCTAAAACGAGAGGAAACATTGCTGCGGCTCTCAGAAGTCATCATAGTTGGTAAACTTCTTCAGTTGTGAACGGAAACTACAACAAATATAATTTTTGAGAATCTAATATAAATTAGAGAGATTGATTACTTTGCTCAGAAGAGATGTCATATTTGCCCTCCCTCTGCAGCAGTATTAACACTGTTAACTAGTTTTGTGTCATTTAAAGCCATTGTAATAAAACAAAGTACAGTGTTATAAATGTCAATTACATTTTTAAGTATAATCATGTCTGCTAAAGGGTCTATTGCTGAAAACTGAACTGAAAACAATCCTTATTACTGTATTACATCCACATTCGTCTCTCAATGAAATGTGTCTTCTTGTTAAGACGTTTAAATATGTGACCCTGGACCACAAAACCAGTCTCGTCTCAAGTGTCAATTTTTCCAAATTGAGATTTATACATCATTTATACATCAAGCTGAATAAATAAGCTTTTCATTGATGTATGGTTTGTTGGCTACTGCTACAAATATACCCCAGCGACTTAAGACTGCTTTTGTGCTCCAGGGTCACATATTTTTCTTGTCTGATTGAACACACTGTACGTCTATCGCTCACAGCACTGCTCTCATTGGTACTGAATCAAACATGGCGTCTCCTCCGACTAAGGTCCATGCACTAACACTGCAACACCACACACATACAATCAACAAGCAACATAACGAGAAAGAGACGATCATAACAAGCTGAAAGATGAATGAATGCATGGACAAACAGATAGATGATCAATCTGGTGAAGAGGGCTGGAGTCATGATGTCTGCAATGGAAAAAGGATGAGATGTGTGTGCAGTGTTAGGTGCGTGTTTGCTCAGGTGATGTTAGGTGTTAGGCTGAGCGAGGACGATGGACCACCTTGCTGGCGTCTCTGATGTCCGTCTCAGGACAGGGAGGGGTTTTCTGTGGAACCTGGAGGTAATCATAGGACAGTCACTCAAACACACGCTCTCAGAGGAGTCCTTCACGGGACGAGACCTGCCTGTGTGACCCGATCACAGGAGATGCCTTTGAGACCAGCTCTACACGCTCATGTGTCTCAACTGAGCACCAGTGATCGGGCGACCCGAGACAGCAGGTGTGAAGGGGTCTGAGAGCCAGCAGTGATCACGCACACAAAACAAGAAGTCTCACACACACGACGGCAGAGATGGAAATTAATGGCTAATTATGTTGTTACTGGAAGCTTATGAGCAGTCTGGCAATCAGACGCAGCAGTGAAACGCCCTCTAGAGCTGATCTCGTGTGTGATTCACTAGAAGAGCTGTGTACTGATGGATGTCTGTGTAAATATAGCAGTAGCTCTCAAATCTCAATTATATTGTGGCAGATAATGGCAACATATTTGACACAGTTGACTGTGTTTTGATTTTGATGGTTTAATTGTACATTACTTTTTAGATATATAAGAAATAATTACGGTTTACATAATTCATATCTACACACTACTGTTCAAAAGGTCATTTGTTTTTTAATCAATTAATTTATTCAGTAAGGATGCATTAAATTTATCTAAAAGTGACAGTAAAGACACACAAAGATTTCTATTTCAAATAACTGCAATTCTTTTGAACTGAAAAAATTAAATGTTTCGGTTTCCACAAAAATATTGTGCAGCACGACTGTTTTCAACATTGATGATGATAATCAGAAATGTTTCTCGAGCAGCAAATCTGCATATTAGAATGATTTCTGAAGATCATGTGACACTGAAGACAGGAGTAATGATGCTGAAAATACAGCTGTGCATCACAGAAATACATTACAGTTTAACACATATTCACATAGAAAACAGATATTTTAAATTGTAATCTTCACTATTTTAACTGTATTTTTGATTAAATAAATGCAGCATAGGAGATCTTCAAAGACTTTTTCCAAAAAATAAATAAACCCTTACATTACCAAATGTTTGAACAGTAGTACATTATTTCTATGTGTGTACACACACTGTGCTTCCTCAACACATCAGCGAGGGCTGGATCAGTACCGGCTGCCAGATGTGAGCATGAACTTGGACTGTTTTAAAGAGGTGCAGACATGTGGCGGCAGAGAATATAAAGCCGTAAGCAGCTGCATGAAGACAGAAAGCCAGAGCAGGCCAGATGAAGAGACAGACAGAAGCAGTAATGGCTGAGACATTACTGGCCTCCGCTGGAGCAGCTGCGGTACTGCAGAAGCCAGCCAGCCCAGAGAAGCACGCCTTACTCAGAAAGAGAGAGATGAGCTCCTCTTCCAGACTCTACAGGGTAATGAAACCACAGCGAAGGGCAAGACAAGGAACGAGCGGGTGCAAGGACAACAACAGACACAGAAACAGAAGAAACAAGAGAGAGAGAGAGAGAGAAACACAAAAGCACTTCAGTGATTCTACAGAGTGAGGAGAGAACAGTTACTAACACCACACACACACACACACACTCTACAGGAATAGCAGCATTTCGACATGAACAGAGCAGAGAGCAAACAACAGTGTTTGTAACCCAGAGACAGTGTTTCACACAATGACGGAATCAAGAATGTGAAACGTGTGCAAATAAAATGCAAACATCACTCACACACACACACACACGTCAAAATGTGCAATATAGTCTTTTGGCAGGAGCTGATCATTTACACTGACCGATAAAAGAGCAACTTTAAAACGCATATAAATAAACGGAACATGTGCGCAGCTGAAAGAGACACAATGCATTGAAAACAGCAACTGAGATGAGCAAACAATGAGAAAAGCATTCTGCCAGGAAACACAAGAGAAAAACACAAAATATACTCGTGAGAGCAGTGAGGAAACCAAGGGACAGAATGAGCAAATGTGCAGCATGAACAACAGAACTCAAAGAGCCAATCAGAGTGAACTGATGCACTAATCAGATTGAGAACTGCCCAGCCATTGGCTCGTGTAGAGGACAGGAGGCGTGTGTGTGTGCGTGAGACAGTTGGGATTATGGGTCGTCGTCTTAAATCTACTTAGACTCAACCAGACAATGGTGCATTGTGACGTCAGGAGTGACAGGTGTTAGCAAAGGCATCTGAGAGGCACAGAAGTCAGCTGGTTTCCTCGACGGACATCTCGGTGACACCCGTCTAAGCAGCCATTTCTAGTCATAACAGTGCAAATCTACTTCAGCGGGGAAAACACGAACGCTCCAAAAGTTTGTCAAGATGGTGTTTCAAAACACATTTCAAAACAGGAATAAAATCGGATTAAGCTTTTGTTTTGCTCAAGCTCATGCACTTTTTGTAAGCTCTGTGTATTTGGGTAACTCTACAGCCGGTCAGGCGACAACTCACGATTCACAGGTTTTTAACTTGATTCAGGAAAAATGTTTGCAAATTCAGACCAATTCGATCAGATTCACAATGAGATTCAATTGAATTTCGAATAATGATTGCATTCTGGGTTTTTGTAAGTGCATTCATATGATGTAAATGCTTCTCCTAGCATGTATTAGGTAATAAAAAGAGTAAACACATTAAATATGAGTCCATACAGGCTACTTAAAATAGAACTGGGCTGGGATAATACATCGATGCATCACGAATCGATAATTTTTATTTATCAAGATTTTCCGAAGGCATCGCGATTCTCTCTTGAATGGATTCTGAGCTTAGTTTTTAACAGCAGACGGCACCTGCGTGCTTTAGAAACAGACGTATTCTGCTTGCTTCCAGTTACTTACACATGCAATGTTCTGATAAAATATTTTAGAGCTGAGAACACATTGCAAATTATTCCATATATAGTTTTTTTTTCCTAGGCTGAAACAAATGGTTCACAATTCCAAGTTTTAAGATCGATAGGCACTGGCAGGATTTATTATTGATGCATTGAGAAAATTAGTGAATCGTTACACCCCTAATTCTTCGAGATATAAGGACACTTATTTACGCAATATTTTCCCAACTGTCCCATTGAACAACAGAAAACACAGTAAACCAGCTTCTCAGTAGAGGAAAGCGAGAAGGACAGGAAGTGCAGGACATGCAGAGCGTCTGAGGAGGCGTCCGAATCCCGAGCAGAAGCACACGTACCCCTTGAGCCTGCAGGCGCAGGGTGGTGGCAGGGCTGCCCGTCAGGCGCTTGTCCCACTGACTGGGCCTGGGATCGGGCGTAGCCTCCATAAAACTGCGCTTTAGCTCACTAATGCTAGCCTGATGCTTCAACACATCCTCCTGGGTCTTATCCAAGTCCTGATGGGCCCACAGCACCAGCGAGAGGCAGGCAGGGGGAGGACAAAGGGACAACCAACAACCAGCACATTAGTCATGGAGAGACCAGAACCACATTAGAGTCGAACCTCACTGCTCGCCAGACGCACCCCAGTGGACGGATGGACGGATGTTAAGACCTGGAGTCCTGAGCTCTGTTCAAAGACCCAGCAGCAGGAGCTAATATTTACATTGGCATTGTGTGCAGTCATGATGCCGCAAGGAAGCTCGCTAGATTTGGAACAGAGCCGTAGGGTTCTGGAACATCTCTCAATAAATAATGATGTCCAGCTTTATTGTTTTAGTCGTAATTTGACATGAAAGAAAATGAGGTTGTGAGGGACAGAAATACAGACTGTTAAGGCCCTGATTTACTAGTGAACTGATGAATGGGTGTGATGTCATTAAGAACAAAATAAGAACAAAAGGCTAGTTCATCTGGAGTTTGTTTCGGTTCGCCAGTGCAAACTTCTGAAACACTGAAACAAACTGCAAACAAACTTTTAGCCAGATTTCATTCAAAACTGCATGACACCCATTCTTTCTGTCAGACGGTTTCAAACCACCAAAACAAAATCTGGCTCAACCAAAATTCGTTCTGAGTTTGTTTTGGTGGTTTTGAATAGTTTGCCTCTGCAGACTTTCCAGAAACTTTGTGCTGCTATTAAAGGAACACTCCACTATTTTTGAAAATAGGCTCATTTTCCAGCTCCCCTAGAGTTAAACAGTTGAGTTTTACCGTTTTCGAATCCATTCAGCCGATCTCCGGGTCTGGCGGTAGCACTTTTAGCTGCAGCTTAGCATAGATCATTGAATCTGATTAGACCGTTAGCATCTCGCTCAAAAATGACCAAAGAGTTTCTATATTTTTCCTGTTTAAAGCTTGACTCTTCTGTAGTTACATCGTGTACTAAGACAGACGGAAAATGAAAAGTTGTGATTTTCTAGGCCGATATGGCTAGGAACTATACTCTCATTCCGGCGTAATAATCAAGGAGCTTTGCTGCCGTACCACGAGTGCAGCAGGCGCAATTATATTACACAGCGCCTGAAAATAGTCCCCAGCACGCTCCCTGTGCAAGCAGGTGGTCACGTTAGTTATGTTGACGGAAGTTCGCCTATTTTCAGGCGCTGCAAAATGTGACACCTTCGGCGTACACAGTACACGGTTCCTCAGGTATTGCTTGACCCCTTGAGCGAAGAATGAAAAACAACTTTGGTGCAAGTATAACAGGATCTTTATATGTTGTACATCCAGCTGTTCATATTCCCGCTGATACAACATTGCAGAACTTTTGTGGAAAGATGGATTTTCAGTCAAACGTTTGGTGTTAAAAATGAGCTCAGGGCCTTAAAACAGTACAGTCTATTGCTCTGACTGTACGTCTGTCCCTCACAGACTCAATTTCATTTACATCCAATGAAATAAGCTGTCTAACTCAAACTAGTGCATTCACAAGAAGAACCCTACGGTCATCTTGCATAAGATCAACCAGTCTTCTCCATTTGAAGGGCCCTGGTAATCCTAGTAATGGTTTAATTCTGGTGAAACAGTGGGATTACGAGCATCAGAGGTCAGCGTCTGTGGGGAGCAGTGAGGCAGGACTTGTTTACACACTGAGGACTGGAGCGGTGCAGTGATACACTGCCTCAGTGCCAAAGACACACAATTATTTCAGTAGGTCATCAGTAGGTTGACACTAGGGCTGTGCAAAAAATCGAATGCGATTCTCATGCGCATGTCGTCAGTAAAGCCAATTCTGTGATTAGTAGTAAATCTCCAGCAACAGAGGTGTAGTTCATGACAAAGCTACACAAAATCGCAGGGATTCATTGCCCTTCACTACTCTATTTACTATAGCTTTACTACTAATCACAGGGGCGGCTTTACTGACGAGATGCGCATGAAAATCGCACAGCCCTAGTTGACGCTGTGATTGATCTGTTTGCTTGAGCATCGGGACCTCTTAGACGACTCATTATCTGAACAAACTGCCAAAAGGAATGTAAAATAACTATTTAATAGTGTTTGGCGACAGTGATTACACACTTCAGCTTTCATCCCTGACATTCAGGCCACATTTTTCCAGGTAACCACTAACTAAATGCTCCAAATCCGCTTGTTATTATGTGACGTGTCTATCTCAGGGGTCATGAGCCAGGTGTCTTTGGCACTGAGAGGGTCACCCCAGGATGAGTACATTCATTTAGTTACAAAATAAAATGTAAACAATCACCACAACCAAAGCAGAAAGTCACCTGTCTGATTAGGGAAATACTATTAGTGATGTTATGAGAACCATTCCCACATGACATTTACACAAATGTTAAAAACACCACGTATCACGTACATTCAGTTCACCTGCAGACATGCACCCGCTTTAGCATGCAGTCCATGCACTCGTGCGCGCACACACACACTTACACTCTCACACTCACTCTCTCTCTCTCTCACACACTCTCTCTCTCTCTCTCACACCCACTCTCTCTCTCTCTCTCAACACAACTCTCTCTCTCTCACACACACACACACGTTCTCTCTCTCTCTCTCTCTCACACCACACACTCTCACCACACATCCTCGCAACATCTCTCTCTCACACACTCTCGCTCTCACACACTCTCTCTCTCACACACTCTCTCTCTCACACACTCTCTCTCTCTCTCTTCTCTCTCTCACACACTCTCTCTCTCACACACACTCTCTCTCACACACACACTCTCTCTCTCACACACACTCTCTCTCACACACACTCTCTCTCTCTCACACACTCTCTCACACACACACACTCTCTACTCTCCCACACACGCTCTCTCCACACACACTACTCTATCAATTTCAATTCAATTCAATTGGCGTTGGCATGACACTTGTTACAAGTATTGCCAAGAAGTGTTCACAATGAATCTAGAACACCATATATATGCACAAAAATGTATGTATATAACATTTAAAAAAAAAAAAAAAAGTGAAAACCAAAATTAACATACCTCACATAAACATAACCAAACACTTATCTGCTCACACCACTATCTCTCTCACCACCACCACTCTCTTTCTCACACACTCTCTCTCTCACACACATCTCTTCTCTCACACACTCTATCTCTCTCACAAACATCTCTCTCTCTTCACACACTCTCTCTCTCCCACTCGCTCGCTCTCACACCTCTCTCTCTCTCACACTCTATCTCACACACAACACACACACTCTCTCTCCGCTCACACACACACACACAAACTCTCTCTCTCGCTCTCTCACACACAGGCTATTCTCTCTCGATCACACACAGCTTCTCTCTCTCTCTATATATCTCTCTCTCTCTATATCTCTCTCTCTCTCTCTCTTCTATCTCTCTCTCTCTCTCTCTCTCTCTCTTCACACACACACACACACACACACAGGTTTGTTTTTGTGGAAAGTGGGGACATCCCATAGGCGTAATGGTTTTATACTGTACAGACCGTATATTCTATTGCCTACACCAACCCTACCCCTAAACCTAACCCTCACAGGAGACTTTGTGCTATTTCAGATTTTCAATACACTCTATTTTGTGTGATTTATAAGCGTTTTGAAAATTGGGGACATGGGGTAATGTCCTGAAAAGTCAACCTTCTCCTTGTAATACCTATGTCATACTTTGTCATTATACAAATGTATGTCCTCATTGGTCACAAAAACGCGCGCCCACACACACACACACACACACACACACACACACACACACTCACTAGTCACACACACACACACATAATGCATGCACACAAAGCCTGAAAGAGGAAGAGTGAGAGGCAGCCCAGGACAGTAGCCAGAGAGGGGACACATGTCCACCATCATTATGCTTTTGCTCTTTCTTTGTTGCTTTTTCTTTGATTACATACGAACCTCCAACATTAAATTGCTATGTCTGACATATATATTTTCCCCCTGCACTCTCAACTTGCTCTGTGGATCAAAAATGAGAACACATTTGAACAAAAAGGAAAAAGACAGATAATAAGGTAATGAACTGGAGTCAAATCTGATGAACATCACTGATGAGGAGAAAATGTGTCGTAATGGAAAATGATTACAGCACATGTACAGATGCCTCCAAAAGTCTGAGAGCAATGGTGAAAATGCGTCTAATGTGCATTTTTATCCTTTAAAACTATTTTCATTGCAAATTATATTATCAGCATATCAATTTGAGTGAAATGTTGCAACTTCCAGCTTTAAATTAATCTTGAATCTCATATTCTTAATGTGCTCTCAGACTTTCTGATGTGACGTTAGGCTGATCCAGTTCGGTTCATATATGACACTACTGATTTCCGGATCTGTATCAGGGTTCTTGGAAGTAACCAACGAACAGGCAAATCAGCATTTGATCACAAGTCATCAATCTAGCACTGCTTAGCCAATCAATCATCAAATCTGGAGGCAGTTGATTACTCGAGAGAGCTCACGTGATTTGTGCCTCATTTGCAGTTAAAAAGCACAGGATAACCAGCACAAAAGCAAATAAAAACAATCAACTGTCACCACAGCAATGAAAGCAAAGATTTCACATCATCAAACAACCATGATGCAAGAACCCCATCGACATTCAACTGGACAAAAACATGAAATTAAAAAAAGACAACAATTTGCATCTCAAACAAAAGTGAAAGACCTTTCTCTCAGGAGCGCCAGCGCCATCCGTCTGCTCGTGCCGCCGGAGATAAAAGATGAAGATTAGTTCAAAACATGTTCTACGATACCTCTGGACTTTGCTAATTATATGAATGTGATTACAAATGCATGCTGGGTAGGTTAGCAGACCTCAAAGGCCGTTTCAGAGCTGATGGATGTGGCTGCATCCGCGTTTGGCTTCTCCATGACCTCCACCTGTGGACTCTGATTGGTGGAATAATGGACAAGATAGTCTGAAAAGGTGAAATGGATGATGGGAAGGCCTGAATCCCCAATCAAAGTGATAAGGAGCGAGCCCTGAGCTCTGGGACAGGCTGGTCTGAGTGAGATCATGCTTTTCTGTTTGAGACTCTTATAAAATACTTGAAGGACTATAATAAGCTCAAGAGGGAAATCTATCCAAAATGCGTATAAATCTGCTGTTTAGTGTAAGATTAAAGCTGGTCGAGTGATTCGGGTTCAGGTCTGATATAATAAACGCTTCAGCTGAAGTGCGGGGAAAGAGTTTTTTTTTCAGTCAGGATGTGGACTATGAATAGGGTCCCACTGGAATGTTGCCGATTTAAACAGCTAGAATCAGAGCGCAGCGACTAATCTGCATTTCACACTGAAAATCTGGCACTGGAAGGGAAGAGCTAAAGGGAAAGGCAAACAGCAACAAAATGCACACAGTAGCGTTTAGGAGGCAGGCAGACATGGAGACAGGAACGGGGCGGTCAGGGGTCATTTTAGGCGGCGGGGTCACACTGCATTTCCTCTGGAGAGCTCGTCTCAGCCATGACCTCTGCAGACCTGAAGCGCGCGAGTGCTTTCGGCTCCAGGTAGCACAGGGACAGGGCCAGAGGCAGCGCCAGCAGCAGAGACAGCGCCACCGACTGGCAGGCGGAGAGGAAGACGGCGAAGATGAGCAGGAAAGAGGGCAGGAGGGAAGGGGAGGAGAGGGGCAGACTGATGCAGCCATCCTCATCCAGCAATGAGGGCAGACGCAGACCCTTACAGAAGCTGAGCATGGCCAGACCCAGCCGGGGCAGGGCGGAGCGGGGCGCTGAGGGGGCCTGCAGCTCTTCAGACCCTGGGACACACTCCGCGGGTGAAAACGACGGAGCGGACAAACCCTCGCCACTGCCAGCTGAGCAGCTGCTGGAGTCTTGGGCCTGCCAGCTCAGAGGCTCAGAGTCAGGCTCGAGGTGGAGGTCGGGCTCGTCCTCAGAGATGTCAGATAACACATCCAGCTCAGAGATGGTGTCGAGGGTCGGCGGGAGGGAGGAGAGGGTGGAGGAGGACGGGGAGAATGGGAACATGAAGAGAGACTGTGTGGGTGCAACGACAGAATGCAACGGAAGAGGAATGTGCATGGCAAAAAGACATGGTGGAGTGCGCGGGGAAAGAGAAAGGGAGAGAGAAACACAACATTAGTCAGTGAGCCGAGTCGAGGTCGGGGTGTGAGGGATGACACATTAGGAAAGACTCTGATATTTAGGGGTGTGCTAGTGTGTGTGTGCGTGAGGGTGGGCAAGCATTAGACCGGTGTTTCTCAACTGTGTGTCATTTTGTATATGTTTAAATGACTGGTGGCTCAAACCAAGTTAATTGTATTTACAAAAACTAGTTTGGGACTGCTATTTAATAGCCTTACGTTATAGGCTGTTTATTCAGTATTAATCATATTCTTATCAGTCTTGACTTAATTTTTGTGAAATAAATTTGCTTTGTTTTTTAACAAATTATATATATATATACAGTGGGTACGGAAAGTATTCAGACCCCCTTAAATTTTTCACTCTTTGTTATATTGCAGCCATTTGCTAAAATCATTTAAGTTAATTTTTTTCCTCATGAATGTACACACAACACCCCATATTGACATAAAAACACAGAATTATTGACATTTTTGAAGATTGATTAAAAAAGAAAAACTGACATATCACATGGCCCTAAGTATTCAGACACTTTGCGTGACACTCATATATTTAAGTCGGGTGCTGTCCATTTCTTCTGATCATCCTTGAGATGATCTACACCTTCATTTGAGTCCAGCTGTGTTTGATTATACTGATTGGACTTGATTAGGAAAGCCACACACCTGTCTATATAAGACCTTACAGCTCACAGTGCATGTCAGAGCAAATGAGAATCATGAGGTTAAATGAACTGCCTGAAGAGCTCAGAGACAGAATGGTGGCAAGGCACAGATCTGGCCAAGGTTACAGAAACATTTCTGCTGCACTTAAGGTTCTAAGAGCACAGTGGCCTCCATAATCATTAAACGGAAGACGTTTGGGACGACCAGAACCATTCCTAAGAGCTGGCCGTCTGGCCAAACTGAGATATCGGGGGAGAAGAGCCTTGGTGAAATAGGTAAAGAAGAACCCAAAGATCACTATGGCTGAACTCCAGAGATGCAGTCGGGAGATGGGAGAAAGTTGTAGAAAAGTCAACCATCACTGCAGCCCTCCACAGTCGGGGCTTTATGGCAGAGTGGCACGACGGAAGCCTCTCCTCAGTGCAAGACACATGAAAGCCCGCATGGAGTTTGCTCAAAAAACACCTGAAGGACTCCAAGATAATGAGAAATAAAATTCTCTGGTCTGATGAAACCAAGATAAAACTTTTTGGCCTTAAATTCTAAGCGGTATGTGTGGAGAAAAACAGGCACTGCTCATCACCTGTCCAATACAGTCCCAAACAGTGAAGCATGGTGGTGGCAGCATCATGCCGTGGGGGGTGTTTTTCAGCTGCAGGGACAGGACGACTCGTTGCAATCGAGGGAAAGATGAATGCGGCCCAGCACAGGGATATCCTGGACGAAAACCTGCTCCAGAGTGCTCAGGACCTCAGACTGGGCCGAAGGTTGACCTTCCAACAAGACAATGACCCTAAAAACACAGCTAAAATAACGAAGGAGTGGCTTCACAACAACTCTGTGACTGTTCTTTTATGGCCCAGCCAGAGCCCTGACTTAAACCCAATTGAGCATCTCTGGAGAGACCTAAAAAAATGGCTGTCCACCAACGTTTACAATCCAAACTGACAGAACTGGAGAGGATCTGCAAGGAGTAATGGCAGAGGATCCCTAAATCCAGGTGTGAAAAACTTGTTGCATCTTTCCCAAAAAGACTCATGGCTGTATTAGATCAAAAGGGTGCTTCTACTAAATACTGAGCAAAGGGTCTGAACACTTAGGACCATGTGATATTTCAGTTTTTCTTTTTTAATAAATCTGCAAAAAATGTCAACAATTCTGTGTTTTTCTGTCAATATGGGGTGCTGTGTGTACATTAATGAGGAAAAAAAAAATTACTTAAATGATTTTAGCAAATGGCTGCAATATAACAGAGTGAAAAATTTAAGGGGGTCTGAATACTTTCCGTACCCACTGTATATATATATGACCATGGGAAAACATGGGTCCCAAGGCCAAACCAGTTGAGAACCACTGCATTAGACAACATAAGCTGGCAGAGTGTTGGAGCAGAAGCTCAGGAGAAAAGAGGAGGGCGTTTTCACACCGGGCTGTGGAGTCCGCTCGATGTCCTAATGCGCTTTCTGCAGTGGCCGTGAAAGCGGTTCTCAATGAGAGTGTAAGAGTGTCTGGGCTATGGCTCACTGTTGGTTTAAAAGCAATCCGGACTAATTTGTCGAACTAAACAACTATCGATGGTGCATTACTTTAGTATAAAAATATTAACATTCAGTAATGTTACCAGTTTAACTGCATTGCCACTATGGGATGATAAAATCTAAAATGAACTGATTTATGACATTGCCTTCTGTAGAGCTGCTTTAGAGCTGAAGTGAACTTTTCATAATTGACCCTTCGCCTTGAGTTTGATTGACAGGCGATCTGACCAATCGTAACGCCGAATCTGCCATTTTGTCTGACAAACAAACCAGACTGGAGAGTAGATTAACGTTGGTGGACTTGAACTTGAAAAACGGTGTGTAAACAAGATTCCTCCTGATGTTCATTTAGTGCTGTAACTAGTAAAGAGGAAGAGATGACCGGTTCACGTGCTGCTTGAACTGATGCTCAACAAGGGGGCGGGTCTTTGCGAAGGGTCGACTGGACTCTTCAACACTGAAAGAGTAACGGAACTGAATCTAAACTGAGCTGAAGCTTCTGAGCTTCTGTAGAGCTGCTTTACAGCTGAAAATGAATTTGTTAATTGGTGAATTTAAAACATAGTAATTTTCATGTTTATTAATGTGTAAGAGCCTGTATTATATAAAGCGCTACATAAATGTGAAATAACTATAAAGCTGCTCATCTCCACAGAAACAGCCTTTAGTGATGCATCTTTTGCAAGTCCACAAGTGCTGATCTGTGTCAAGTTTTGGTAGTAAAACCAATGGCGTGAGGGCATTCTGGTATATTTCTGAGGTCATTAGCTGTCAGAATTCAATTATTTTGGTTAAGAACCACATTCCAATCTTTGAGTTTGGTTCATGTGGACTCCAGTACAGTTCAGTCAGTAAGTAATCTGGCCTAATTTGATCACGTTAACCGCAGAAGTAATGATGTGACTTAGGTAAGTAGAACCTGATGCAAATTTTGGTAGTAAAACCCAACAAGAAGCCATTACCTGGCAACACAGGTAAACCGCTGTCACAGCAGTATTCACATCGATGGTGTAGAGAAGTGGAGAGAATGCGAACTCTGGTTCAGATCGAGTGTGAAAACGCCCTGAGAGAAACACAGAGGCATCTGTCTGGATTCCAGTGTCCTAAACGAGAGTAACTCAATCAGGAGCTCTTCAGTGGGCTGGACCTACATCATATCTAACGAGCAGGCCGGTGACTAGCAGAGGGGTGGAATGTCAGTCGCCATGGAAACAGCCAATAACGGGCTAGATAACACTGTTATTGTCACCAAGTTGGTTTGTGTGCGTTTGAGGGCAGTTCCACAGACAGGATGAGTTCTCAAAGCGCTTCAGTCCTCCATTGGCTTGCGTGTAGGGCGTCTGTGAAAGACTCTCTTCATGTGAGAGCTATTTGTTGCGGCAGGAATGCCAGCGCTCCTTCAGGGCTCACGGACGCCATGAATACAGGCCTTTGACGGGCAGGGAAATGTCACATCTGGGTGGCAGACTGACTCGAGGCGTACAGTACGGGCTGGGTTTCTCTGAGTATTGTTCAAGAACTGGACTCGGAGTGAGCCGTGTATGTGTGTGCCTCCAAACAGAGGATGATCCCAGTGTATTACAAAACATTTAGGCAGCATGATTCAAGGCTTAGCATCATTTCGGAGTTATCATTTCTACAAAACAAACCAGAATCAATACAAAAAATGGGGAAAAATAAAGTATTTTACCCTAAGAGAGAAACTCATTGCAGTACGAGTGAATCTGTACGTTTAACATCTGAGCAGGAGTAATAGCTAGTTATTGTTCCAGGGCACCTCCTGTAGACCTGAGGACTGTGATGAAAGTGATGAAGAGGTCTTTCTCACCTTAGAGTCGGAGCTGAGCTCCAGAGCCGGGCCGTTTTCTCCAGCACCTGCAGTTTGACTGTAATCACTCACGTTCACCACAGGAGCTGCCGCCACACACACACACACACACACACAGAGAAACATACCGTGAGCCAGTAGTCCATTCGTCCATATCTTTAAACAGTGCTGTCAGAAAACACAGAATATCTGAGACTTTTTTTTTTCCATTTAAACCCTTTGAACAGTTGTGGGATTTTGAAATGAAGATGTGCACTATTTCCAGGTGACTAATCAAATGTAAGTAAATAAGACCTTCTCACATTCATGTTTATTTTTCAATTAAACTTTTCCCTCAAGCTGTTATGTTGGACAATTCTTTCATTTTTATTGAAAAATTCTGAATTCTGAATCTGAAACACAGTGATCTCAGATGCCACTGTATGACTAAACATTTATCATTAAACATTGGGTTTATTAAAAATCAATTCATAAACACCTCAGCTGGAACAGGATGGCATACATTTTGTACTGAAAATAATTTTTAACTAATACAAATCTACTCTACTGCTCACATAATCAGTCACATGACTGTCAGCTGTAAACAGCTGTTTGTCTGTTACTGCTTGGACAATTAATAAATTCATACTTTATTTACTAATATGAAAATAATATCCTGTTTATTATTCGATTATTTAAATATCCTATTTTAAAAAATTTGGAAAAACTGAAGCACTATGATGCACGTGATTTAAAAAATGTGGAAATTAGTAGAAATTATTTAATGCAAACTATTATTTACAAGAAGTTAAACATTTGACCCAGCTACATGTTTGACTAGTAAAATAATTTGTGCAAGCTCTAATTTACATAAATGTCTATAATAATTAATGTATAATATCATTTCTGCACACTATAATAATGACCCATTTCAAAAGTTTGTGATTTTGCTCTCGTTTCTTTTCTTCTTTAAAGATCGTGCTCGCTGTTCTCACACTGTATTCTTCTAAGCGGTTTCCAGCATTTGAGCAATGAAAGCATCCATGCGTATGCATTGCAGAGAGCAATAAAAAAAAAAAAAAACAGTTACTCTACAGTGCTTGGCGCGGTCAAAAAATAGTTTACGACAATGACTTTTGGATCGACCCTTTTTGTAAACTAAGAGATGTGGATTCAGACGGCAGTTAAAAGACCACACGACCTTGCCGTCTGTCAAAAACAGAAGGTAATTTAGTCAGAAATTGGGAGAAAACACTGGATTTGGATGGCAATAACTATATATAATCTTATATATATATACACTCTGTAACTGCTGAATGACCTCAGGCCCATGAGAAACAGTTACGGTCCGGCTTTATTCTGCAGTAAGCAGTGATTTCTGTGACAGTGCATCCAGACTACCAACTACATCTGCCAAAACATGTAGTGTACAATGAGAACACATTATTATGAATACAACTTCCATTCCCAGTCAGAGAATGAAGCAGAATTAATATCAGCCAGGACTTTTCCTCTTTCATGATTTTCAAGATTTCAGAAACACAAATTTGACTTCAGGTAAATAAACATAACTGTTCCTACTATCGATTAAATGATATATGTGATGTGCTCATGCACCTACAATATTGCATACGCTACGTTTTAAAACATTTAATGTTGCTTTCATAAACTAAAAAAACCTGTAGTATACAGTATACTGCACAGTATGCAGTAATCCAGTATTTCATTCCAAACATGGCCAAAACCTCAGCTGGGACTCTAAGCCCTTGCGTCAACATGACATTACAATACTCCCAAGACCTCACTCGCACACACTCACATGCTCACACACATATGCATGCACACTCACGCACGCTCACTCACTCATTCACACACTCACACACACTCACACACAATCTGGATATGGTTTATGTAAGCATTCTTATGGGACAGTGTTCTCGAATGCACTACACACTTCTGAAAATGGAGTACTAACACTCAAACGTGCACTACACACCGTGAGATTCACAGCAGCACCGCCGCTCTCCATTAGGAGCCTGTGGATAATGGATCCGACAGTACAGAAGAACATGTGAGCGCTACCGCTCCACATCGGCATGACCTGGATTGATCTGTGTGAAAGTAGGCTAATGTAGCCTGCGCTGCTGGGACGTCCGTTTCATCAGGTCACTCTGCGACAGCTCTGAGACGCTGCAGAACTGGGCCACCCGCAGTTCCCCGTGCTTCCACCAGGGGGCGATCTCAACATCATTAAAACAACACGGCCCTGACTGGATTCCCAGCAGGAGGAAAACGGGGTCATATTAATGGAGAGGAGCATCAGTGTTCATAGCGGCTGCACATGACTCGATGGGGAGCGGCCCGCATGCGTTTACAATCTCCACTCACGATTTAAAACATGAGTGTCATCAATCACAAGAGCCATACTGATCACACTGTTGAGTAAGTCACTCAAACTCAAACACTGTTCTGTCAGTGGGGAAAAATTAAAACTTTACACAGCCTTCCTAAAGATCTGAGCATTAGAAATGCATGGCTGAGGTTTATTTTTAATGGCCTGAGTGACTGAAAGATAAAGGTTTCATTTATTGTTCACATTCCACAACGGACTGTTTTGTGAATTATTCTAAACATGCTGCTTGTTTTTCACCAAAGCTTTTATTGAAAGATACAGCAGTGCCAAACATTGAGGAAACGCAGGTCAGCGCATTTATTTTGAATCTTATAGTGTGTTTGTAATAAATGTCAAACCAGCATTTAATGCTATTAAAACACCAAGCATGAAAGCATGAAAGTTGCAACCAAAACAAATGTTTAACCTTCGGCAAATGAATGAGAAACAATCTAATTTCTCAAACCTACTTAAGCTGCAGCGACTTTTGTAACACAAGTAACAGTAGTCCTTCAAAAACTATATACTGAAAATTAAGAAATTAAGCAAGCAAAAGCAATCCCCACACTGAAAACAGACTGTTGCAATTTCTTCCATCTCGGGCTCAAACATATATGTGAGCCTGCAGCACAAAAGCAGTGTTAAGTCGCTGGGGTATATTTGTATCAAAGCCAACAATACATTGTATGGGTCAATATTATTGATTTTTCTTTTATGCCAAACATCATTAAGATATTAAGTATAGGTCATGTTCCATGAAGATATTTTGTACATTTCCTACCGTAAATATATCAAAACTTAATGTTTGATTAGTAATATGCATTGCTAAGAACTTCATTTGGACCAACTTTAAAGGTGATTTTCTCAATAATCAGATTTTTTGCACCCTTAAATTTCAGATTTTCAAATATTGTCCGATCCTAACAAACCATACATCAATGGAAAGATTATTTATTCAGCTTTCAGATGATGCATACATTTCAATTTCAGAAAAATTGACCCTTATGACTGGTTTTGTGCTCCAGAGTCACAAATATGGTTCTATCACAGCGCTTGCCATCTCCAGCATCAAAACACACAACACGCTGTAGGTGAGGGCGTGGCTACAGTGAGACGAGGTTAGCCAATCACAGCAGTGGGCGTTTACGTCGGTTTCTGCAAGAGGAAACGCACCTTGAAATTGAGCATTTTTCATAGAGTGAGAAAATGGGGATGGAAAATTATTAAAATAATTTTTTCAATTATTGGACCTTCCTTGGGGCAAAAAAAAAAAAAACGTTGCTAACTTTATAAACTAACCTTGAGAAACATGATATACAAATCTGAAACTGCATTATATGTGAAACTCAGAAGTAGAGTAAAACACATGCGAAATAAGTCAACTGCTGCAATGTCAAGAGGATTCAAAGGTCAAAACATAGCTCATATTTTTTATTTTTTCATATATATTTGACCTGTATGATCATTTTGGGGGTGGAGCCTGACGCGGACTCTTTCTGTGCTGTATCACTGCTCTGTGCTTCATTCTGTTCTGCCTATAAAACCCTCATTTCCTCTGAGCTCATCTCTGCTCGCTCCACAGACAGGACACAGATGTCCCTCATTTCCTGTGTCTGTCCACGGCAGACAGCCGGGACAATGCGGCTACATCTATTCATGCACGCGGACACAACAATACAACACAAGATCACTCCTCAGACACGAGAACAGCAGCGATGGACAAACCGCAGACAAACCAATCAGGGTTCATTCATATAGAGAAAAATCATGACAAACGAGAGGTGAATAACATGCATAATAAACACTGAAGCCCCATTCACAGGAGCGGTGATTTACTCAGTGTAGGTCACTCATTTATCACGGAGCTAACGCTTTCAGTTCAGAGCTGAAGGGTCCGCTGTTTTTATATCATTAAGAAAAGCTCAAATGACGCTGAGGCTGGTGTTTCACCCTGAAGCTGACCCCACAGAAACATATCTGCATTTTTACATCTCAATTATTTAGTGTTTATTAATCAATCTTATTCAGGAGG